>OZ022252.1:12995238-13037346 GCA_963978915.1 Caenorhabditis parvicauda
CTGTCGGATCGTTTTTGAATCCACATAGGATCGCTTCATTCACGATCCAATGCCGGTCCACCAAAAAAATTGGAGTAATGTTTATATAACCTTGTGGCACATACATATATCGCTAGAAGCATGGCCCTTTTCAAACGCGCTCTAATCTCAATTTTGCAGAATGAGTACGGTAGGGTCGGGACTCTCACAACGAACAGTTAGATCTTTGTGGATTTAAATTATTATTCTTACTTTCAGTCCATTCTAAAATAAAAGGCTCATTACGTAAATCGTTCTTGTATTTCAAGGCGAAACTGCTACGGCACTAAGTACCCGATTTACGGAGCCCAGACTTTTTTACAGGTAGAGGAAACTATGTGTGTGGTAAGAACTGATAATTTCAACTTAAGACTGTTTAAGTTCATCTATAAGACCTGTTATGGTTGCACAAGATGTTCAACTCGAAGTAAAACAAGACCTCGTCACTGTGAAGTAAAATCACTGTAACGATTTTTTTTTCAAAGTAATAGTTTCCGTTCAATCTTTAGGATTGTGAGTATGAAACGCAACGGTAACGTCTTTTGTACACTTTTCATATCACAAAAAGCAAATTTTCAATTCAAACCAACCTTTCGGGAGTTTTTCGTGCAGAGCTGTGGCTTTTGCGAACTACTTGTAATTGCTCTTTCTATTCAGAACATTTGAAGGATCAAAACTCAAAACTCTACGTGCTACTTCCGACATCATTTCTAGTCTAGATAGTTATCAAAGAAGAACCTCTGCAAAATGCAAAAGTTTGTTTTTGAATAGTTTTCCTAAGGAAGTCTACCTACCTAGGCCAAAAGTAACCGGCCTAATCCTGAGCCAGAGGCCACCTATCCGAGTCTAAGCGTATTGCAACCTACCTGAGCCTCGAGTTATCTGTTTAAGCCTGAGCCTAAGGAGCATTATCTAACCAAGCCTAAAAATCTACTATCTAAGCTATATGTCACCTGTGCGAGCATCGGCGTAATGCGACCTACCTAAGCCTAAGGCTAACTTCAGAGTCCATGTGAACAACCCCCTTCGTATGGAGAAGATCAAATGGATCGGATTCGATATGGATGCCACATTGGCTGGTACGGTAGTTATCATTTGAGCTACAGTAACCCCAAAATTACAGTATATAATCTGAAAGAATACGAGCCGTATCTTTTCGAGCGGATTAAGCGCAAACTTATTGATTATGGGTATCCCAAAGAGTTGATGGTGGGTTAGACCGTGTTCCGTCTGAAGTTATCAATACAGTAACAAAAATTTGACTTACTGAGTTGAAGGGGCGGGGCGAACTCTCCACGTTATTGGTAGTTTTTGCAGTCCTACAAGTACGATCCCACCTTTGCTATCCGAGGCGCCTGGTACGACAAAAAGCATGGAAATCTGATGAAAATGGACGAGTATTCAAATGTTCTGGCGGCTTGGAGTGGATTCAGAAAGCTTTCTGGGTTTGAGTTTTCGCCAGTCTCTAATCTCTAATGCTCTCCAAAACCGTCACGCTATCTCGCTTGTTCCTTTCGCGCCGACGTCTCGCTATCTCATGTAATCTCTCGCACGGGCGCTGATCTAGCAGCAAAATCGCCGGGCGCCACTCTCAGGAAATTGAAACTTTATAAGACTTGCTAAAATCCACATAAGATCCATGTAACTTTGTAGTAAGATCCCCTAACCTCCAATTCCAAAAGCGCAAGACCTGGTATGGAGGTTACCAGGTCTTATGACAAATTTACCAAGTCTTACATGGAACCTTTTTCTAGTATTAATGTCGGAATACCAAGTCTTACTGCCAGAATAGCAAGTCTTACTGCTGTTCGTAACAAGACTTGTTAAACATCGGTATAGTGAGTTTAGTTGGAAGTTACAAAGTTTTATATGGAAGTTAGCAAGTCTTATACTACTCCGACTCTCATGAACCATACCCAGGTCTTATACCACATTTACCGGGTGTTATAGTTAAATCTCAGAAATCCCTCTGTTTTGAGATTCAGTTAATGTGAATTTATAATGTCTTATGCTGAAGTTACCAAGTCTTATACTGACTCAGGTCTTATACGTAGGTTATGGGGATCTTACTACAAGGTTACATGGATCTTATGTGAAGTTTACCAAGTCTTATAAAGTTCTAATTTCCTGAGCTTGAACTCACAAAAAAAACACTCTCTAACATGGGATTGTCTCTGCGTCTCTCAGCCATTCCTGTGCTTTAGAACAATAAAGCTACATTTTTCCAGAACCGAGATCAAGACTCTCTACCCGAATAAGCACATAATCCTGAGCAACGATGGAACTAGAAGTCCCGTGTTGAATACAATTTTCGATTGTCCATCAACCTACCTTCTAGCGTGCCTCGGCGACATGTTTTCCAAAAGCACCACCTATGAGTTGTGAGTTCGAAAGGATCGATACTTGGAAAGGTGCCAAATTTCAGAATGGAAAATAAGTCGGGGTACATTTATGGTTCAAGTATCCTCACTTTTTTGACCATTTTCGTCGACACATTCAAAGCACAAGATGCAGTTCTTTGCTCGGTGAGGAGAATTTGCAAAAATCAGGGAGGGGATCGATCCAAGGGCGCAAGGATTAAATTCGGACTTTCTTCAGAAGGAAAAAAAAACAAAAATAAGGGAAAGGATTGATCCAGACGCGCAATACTGAAAATCATATATCTTTCTTTTCAGGACGGCTACAAAAATCACTTCATGGAGAATGTATCAAAATTTGTACTGAAAGACGCCAGAGCCATTCCTTTTCTCGTCAAGCTGAAAAACAGTGGAAAGCGGCTGTTTTTGCTGACCAACTCTGATTACAAGTTTTCCAAGGTAGGAGACGATCTTGACGTGTTAGACCTAACCAACAATCCATTCAGGCTGTCATGACCTACGTATACGGTGAAAAGTGGGCGGCTCTTTTCGACGTCGTCATTGTAAATGGCTGCAAACCGAGTTGGTTTTCGTCAAGTGATTTGTTCCGAGAGGTGAATTTTTGTTCGTATGGCTTATGATTGGTGTGTACCAGAGTTGCACGGAAGTAAAATTTTTCAAAACGGAAGTCGGAAGTGAAAAAAGGGCGGAAGTCGGAAGGCGGAAGTCGGAATTCCGTGCAACTCTGGTGTGTACGATCAATATTATTCATACTCTCTGCAAGTTCGCTTTAACAATATTTTTAGTCAATCAAAAATAATATCATAAGTTGGTTTTTTTCAAATTGACTTTTTCGAACACTTCTTGATCAATAATACCCCATTTACCAGAACTTTCCCAGATGATTGATTTTCTACTTTTCAGGTAGACGAAAAATCCGGATACCCATTGCTCGGCTACCACCGCGGACCCCTTAAATACGGCCATATTTATTCGGGCGGTTCGGTGACTGAATTCAGACGGTACACTGACCTCACGGGAAAAGACACACTGTATGTCGGCGATCACATCTACGGAGACGTGTTACACTCGAAAAAGACGGGCGGTTGGAGAACACTGCTGATTGTCCCTGAACTTGACAGAGAGCTGTCGGTAAGTTGGGGAGAGAGAGAGAGAGAGAGAGAGAGAGAGAGAGAGAGAGAGAAAGAGGGAGAGAGAGAGAGAGAGAAAGAGAGAGAGAAAGGGAGAGAGAGAGGGGGGAAAGAGAGAGAGAGAAAGAGAGAGAGAGAGAAAGATTAACACTTTTAGATTTCCGAAAAGCAAAAAACGATGTTCGTTCAAATCTGTGGTTACGACTACATGATAGACGACGATACCACGCTGGGACCTTCCGATTCCTATTCTGACCGCGGGTGCTCAAAACAAGTGAAGGAGCAGAGAAGGAACTTTATGCGAATTCGAGTGAGTGCACACTTTCTATTGCAACATCGACGATCACCCAATGCAGGAGTTGACTCAACAAATGGAGAAGGCCTACTCGGAAATGGGTTCCATGATGAGGTTGGGCCCACGTAGAACCTGGTTCGCAGGCCAAATGTCAAGGTAGGACCCTGTGTATACGCACACAAAACGTGTTATTTTACGCGCAAATTGGTTTGGAATCAGACTTTTATTGTTTATGGACCATGAGCTGCCTAGTCGACTCGCTTCGAATCGAGATAAAACACTAATCCTACAGATACGCCGACATCTACACCGGATGCGTCTACAACATGCTAAACTACGACGTTGACCAGAACTTCCACGCTCAGCTCCGTCTGCTTCCTCACGAGGTTACTCAAAAGTCCAAGTTAAGTGCGCAAGACGTACGAGGTACCGACGAAGAGATAAATGGTTGATCAACATGGTTTGAACTCGTGAATAAATACGTTTCATTCTTGTATCAGTCAATCAAAATAGGTAACACGGGGAGAGCGGTAAACGGGATGAACGGACAGTTCTAGAAAAAACTAAAGATGAGATGGAAAAAACCTCTAGTCAAGATCTGGTTCTGGGGCACGGTTGAAGGAAGATTCTTGTTGTTTTGGTGGTGGTGCTGAACTGCCTGGTGGCTTTTTCTCTCCGCCACATGCTGTGTCCTGACAGCCTGACTTCGGGCATCCACTTGGTCCAGCACCGAATCCGGGCACTGAAAATAATTCTTTGTTAAATTTCGGAATGAGCCAGTTTCTTGGAACTACACAAACTGTACACGTGTGGGATACAAACAAGACACAGATGCACTAGTTTAATAAGAATACTCACTTCCTGCGCCCTTGGCCTGCAGCTTGGCGAGAAGTGCCATGATCTTTGGGTTTCCCATGTACTTCATGAGGTTCTGTGGGTTCTGCATGACATCGAGGATGGCTGGAAGTACTTCTGGGTCCTGGAGAGCAGCGGCGACTTCTGGGTCGTTGAACATGTCGAATGGTGACCCCTTGGCACCGGGTCTACCCTTGCCACTAGGGAAACCACCTGGCATACCACCAAACTGGCTGAAGTCAAAGTCTTCATCAACACCGGATTCGGCTTTTCTCTGAAAAATAATCATTCATCAGTGAATGGGCTCCGAATTTTCTTGATCGACAAAAATCGAAGTTTCTCATCGAAGCACTTTCTTATTTTTTTATTTAGGATTTTTCTCAAAACTGACTTGGAAAAAGAATTTTTTACCGAAAATTTCAGTCTGAAACGGCCAATCGATTGAAAAGAACAACAAACTATTTTTGACTTCAAAACATGAAAAGGTGTGAGTGACAATGAGCTTGAAGTTTTCTTAACATTGTGATTTATTTTATACGAAACGTAAGAAAAACTGAGAAATGTGTACAAAGTGGTGAGAAACTATGTACTTTTCACTTGTTGCGAATGTAAAAATGACTACCTTTGCCTCCTTCTCGGCAGCCTTCTTGTTGGCCTCTTGTGCCTTTCTGACACGTTCACGACGCTCCTCGAGCTCGATCTGTTCCTTGCGACGCTGGACAGCACGGTTGTACTCTTGGAGCTTGTGCGCCTGAATTATTCCATCACGATTTCGAATGGTGATGATTGATTTCCATATCTACTCTTTTTACATCGTTTCTCAAGGTAGAATTGCAATTTCTCTATAACCGTCGACTAGTAAACTGGGAACTTTAACTTGTATTGATGATTGCAGTAATATCGGATTCGATCTGATGTATGTAAAGCTTGCTACTTTGCCCTATGACTAAATCGCTTAGACCCCAGTAAAATGAGACAATCCTACAACAAGATTCCTACCATATGCCTGCACGCTACCAGTACATTTCGGTAATGTACAGCCGCAACAATGTAGTGCACTGAACGTAAAAACTAAAACCCATCATAGTTTTTATCATAGTTCGCGGTTAAAGAACACCGTGAAAACGAGCTGGACGAGAGGCTCGATTTCACATGGGGAGGTTACACTGCGACAACCCTCTCTTTCTCTCGGGATGTGACTAACTGAGAAGCAGGCAAGTCTTGTGTTTTTTTGCTTGAGGGCAACAAAGTATGTAGCAACGAGAGAGAGAGAAAGAGAGAGAGAGAGAGAGAGAGAGAGAGAGAGAGAGAGAGAGAGAGAGAGAGAGTGATTGTTGAAATTTGAGTCAGTTCATTGGATGAATTCGAGTAGGATCAAGAGAATTGGAAACTCACTATGGAGGACTGTGAATTATATGAACCTGGACGTAAAATCTTGATCAGACTTCTTCTACGCAACTTATTATCCTAGATAGACGAGAAAAATTCAAGGAATCTTGACTATTATTGGCAACCGATAATCGAATCTGACACGGTAATAACCATTAAGGGTTATTAATAACTTTTAGCAAACCATTGATGCACAATCTTGCAAGGCTTGTTGAAACATGTAGACAGTTTTCAAGGAATTTGGAGTAAACATTTTAGATGGAAAAGTTGTTGAACACATTGCTGAGAATGTAGTACTTGATCAAAAACTTCTTGGGAGACTTTTCAACGCTGCTAGAATTAGTATGAAATGACCAGCTAATTGCATTTGACTTGTAAATAGGTGTTTCCAACAAACCATTCTTCACCCTTCAATGACCAGCTGTTCTTCCATTCTACATGAGCATGCGGCGCCCGTTGGCAATACAAAGTCCGCCCCCAGTCGGCAGCTCTCGGCATTTTCTCGACTTCCTTCTCACCACCTCGTTACGACCCGGCAACTGGGAGAACCGAGAAGACAACGAACCTATTCAACGAAACAAATCTAATCGACACACAGTACATAATAATCACGCCCCCTCCCCCTACATTTTTGCCCCCAAACGAGAAAGAAAGAACGAGCCGATCGAGACTTGTATTTGCTCGGAGGAGATCACAGAGTGTGGCAAATCAATGTGATAGATATATCGGTGTGGACAAAACCAGAGCACTGAAAATGAAACAACCACCACCAATTGTGACACTCTTTCTACTTTTATTTAGTCTTCAACTGTCCATCGCCAATGCAGGTAATCGTTTGTTCATCGGTTTGTGTTCCCCTGATCCAGCAGTACTCAGGTACTGCTGACCAGTACATAGTACATGCGCTTCATCATTTTAAAATTGTTTGGGTTTAACAACTTTGTTGACTTCATGAAGCGCAGCAGCGTAACCTCTGTACGCTTGAGTCTATGGTAAAATGATTAGAATATCACTTGATTTTTTCATCATTTTCTCTCTCTCTCTCTCTCTAACGTTGGAATAAGGAATTTTGACATACATAAAAATTCCTCGCGAAAAAATTGGCGCAGCATGTTTATCATTTCATTTTCGTGTCAATCAATGGCTTCTCTTACAGGAACCACTACTGTAATCCTCACCGGCGATGAGCAGTTCAACACTTTCAAGCAAAGTGCTGCTGAGAAATTTGTGACCAACCTCGGAGACTACGTTTCGGGTATATTTTCGTTTTTTATTGATTCAAAAATAGTTTTGACAATATTTTTTTCTGTTTCGAAAACAGGAATCAAAAGAGTTATCAACTTGAACGAGTCGAGAAGAGGCAAGAAGTAGTTTTAACAACATTTCTCTACGAGTAACTTCCCGAATTGAAATAAAAACATATGCCTCGCAGTGAAAAGAACACCCAATGACAAGCTTGATAACAACAAATCAATAAAATCTCATCCAGCCTTGTTTTCCTGCTATATTTTACACTGGTGAACGCCGCTCTTCCTCTTTATCGCTGGCTCGATGGGCCGTCTCTTACGGCACAAGAAACCCCGAAAGCTGTATGCCACGGCGAACACAAGACAAACAAAAAATCCCAGGAATGATACCAGAATTCAAATATCACAACCATTCGATGCGCGCAACATCCCGAATTTTGTTTCAAGTACATGTAAATATATGAGAGCAGCGGCTCAGATGACAAAAATGTGATTTGCTGGAAAACAAATCATTGAGAAATTCCTTGACCACTAACCGGTAGAATATAGTTGAGTGGTTTGTTGGACGAATTAAATTAGTTCGACCTTTACTTGTGGAAAGCATCACTCTAAAGTTAGATGATAAAGATCAATTACGTATGAGTTACTGTTCGGAAAAATTGATACTGTACTGTTCAAATATCAAAGAGGGCAAATAAACAATTAAAGATCTCTCTGACCATGATATCATCGTTCTGCACAACGGGCCAACGGACACGCTACTCAACCATCAGCTGGTTCGTCAGATACCAAATGTCAAGATCAACTTCAACATCACTACGCTGGTTCTCACCGGACTGGGATTTGACGCAATGAGCATCGATCAACTGGCAGAGATGGAACAGTTCGTAAGGACCGAACGCGCACTTCTCTTTGTTGAAATGGGTTCGTTTTTGATCATGTGAAGATTCTAAAGGAGGAGAAATGTACATACTATATTAAATTAAGTTATTTCAATAGAAAACAGAACTTCAAAGAATGAAATAGTTTTCGGAGCCGTTGACAAAAACGGTGTATTTAAGGACCAAAAGTGATAAAGAACAAAACCCATTGTGCATCTTGATAAATCTATTCGCTTATAGGAAAAACGACAAGACAAGCCGGTTCATTGCTCGAACACCACGCACTGTGCTGGGCAACCACCCGACTGACAGTGCAGTCACCAAACACTGTTCGATTGTGCAACAGCCTGGACGTCAGACAGCTGGAATCCATCATGGACCTGAGCGAACTTGATTCGATTACTGACTTCGATTTGACCACAGAACAGCCCCGTCCATTTTGGCCATGCCTGTTCGCTAGTGCTGCCAAGACTGAGAAGAAACTGAGAAAGGTCAAGGTGAGTGAGGAGAACTGTGCCGCCATTTATAGACTCTTACAGGTTGAAGAAATCATCGTTGAAGACATTGATGACGAAGTTGATGACATTTTGGAGCGCGTGCAAGAAGCGGAAAAGAAGAAGGGCAGCGCTGAAGATGATGACGATGGAAACGAGTTCGACAACGCACACGATCCAAAGCGGGACCATCGTGTGCACTGTAAGTACCGCAAGAGCTGCTATGAGACAGGAAAACTTGGTCTTATCGAGCCTTTCGACTTCACTTTGGATCACATCTTCCACTTCTGGAGAGTACCTCCCTCCCAGCACCACGAGTCACTTCCCAAGACACAAGACGCTGATGGCGATGGAATTCCTGATGCGGAAGATGAAGATGTAAATCTAGCTGACAGAAAACTCTCATGCAAATATCGTCCTTCCTGCTACAAGAAGAACGACATTCCGTTGAGCGACAAATTGAGAGAAAGAGAAGAATCGCGCAGCTTCATCTCCAGCAAGCTTCACGTTCCAACCGGTAAGAAGAAGACTCTGAAAGACATTGCAAAAAAGACTGTGAATGAGGTGAAAGAGCAAGAAGAACGTGCCAAGGCCCGCCCACTTTCCAACTCTTTCATTGTTGAGAAGAAACTGCAAGAAATTGAAGACCAGTTGCAGAAGAAGATTGACTGTAAGTACCGCAAGAGTTGCTACGAGAGTGGTCAGCTCCCTGAGATTGAGCCCTTCGCATCAGTTCTGCCGTCTTTCTCAGTTTTCTCGTCTTCTAGTTCTGCCGATGAAGATGATGAAGAAGAAAAGCCGTTTGAAGAATTGGAGGAGGATGAGAAGAAGGTGTTCTGCAAGTACCGAAAGTCGTGCTACGATACCGGGAAGAAGCCGGAAATCGAAGCCGAAATTCTGGTCGAGAACATTGGCGACCTGTTCGAGATCCCACAGTACGTTGAGACACGAAAGCAGACAGTTCAAGAGAGATGCAAGTACAGGAAGAGCTGCTATGAGACTGGAATCCTTCCCGATCTTGGCGGAAAGAGTGAAGATGAGCTCGTGGACAAAATTGCGGATAAACAAGTCAATAAGATCGTCCCATCGAATGTCAACGACCTCAAGTCGCTTTGCAAGTACAGAAAGTCATGTTACGTCGAAGTCGCCGCATCTGAGACGCCAGATATTGTTCAGTCCATCCGCAAGCGACACGTCATCGAGCGCGAAGTAAAGAAGAGAAGAGCCACGCAACATCGTCATCGCCACAGAAAACATCACTACCGTCATCCAGAAGATTCTGAGGAAGAAGTCAAGACCTTCAGAGAGCTTGAGTCATCTGAAGTCGAGAAGACACAGGCTGAACTGGAAGCGGAGAAATCGACGACAGGGAAAAAGATTGTGAAGGAAATTGAAGAACCAAAAGTAGAATTGAAGAAGGCAGCTAAGAAGCCGTCAGAACCAAAGAAAGAAAACAAGGATGAAGTACCTGAGAAAGTGAAGAAAAGCTCAAAGACTGAAGAGAAGACCAAGAAATCAAAGGCTACACCCGTCCCGCCACCAGTCCCAGTAGTGGAAGAAAGTTCCTCTGAAGAAGTCGAACAAGTCAAGAAAGAGGTGAAGCCAGTGAAATCAACAAAAAAGGTAGATGAGAAGAAGGTTGAGAGCAAGAACAAAAAGACCAAGGCAGTACCAGTCCCTGTCCCCGAGGACTCAACATCCGAAGAGGAAAAAGTAGCCGTTCAGAAGAAGTCATCAAAGAAGACACCACAACAGAAGAAGAAGGCAGCTCCAGAACCAGTCAGTGATGAATCTGAAGAAGTTCCAGTCCCGAAGAAAACAACCAAGAAGACTACTCAACACAAGAATGTTTCTCCTTCTGTGAAAGAACGTGATGATTCTGATGAAGAAGCGCCGAAGAAGCCCTCTAAGACTGAATTCAAGAAAGTGGTGACACCTGAACCAAACAGTGACGAATCTGAAGAGAAACCTCAGCCACCAAAGAAATCGTCAAAACAAGATCTCAAGAAGAAGACTGTTGTGAAAGAAGAGTCATCAGAGGAAGTTCCAGCGCCAAAAAAAAACCTGAAGAAGTCTCAAAAAGTTGAAGTCGAGCCAAAAGTCGAAGTGAAGAAGGTTGAAAAGGAAAAAGCTGAGAAAGTGGAAGATGATGGAAATGAGTTTGACAATGCTCATGATCCAAAACGCGATCACCGCTTGCACTGCAAGTACCGAAAGAGCTGCTACGAGACTGGAGAACTTGGTCTGATCGAGCCGTTTGACTTTACTCTGGATCACATCTTCCACTTCTGGAGAGCACCACCATCTCAGCATCACGTCGACTATCACAAGCAGGATTCTGATGGGGATGGTATTCCTGACAGTAAAGATGATGATGTCAGCCTGTCAGAGAGAAAGTTGATGTGCAAGTACCGTCCATCGTGCTACGCTGACAACGAGATTCCAATCAGTGAACACATTGTGAAGAGGGCTGAAATGAAAACCGAGGCGGCTGTGAAGCCCAGTGGGCATCGTCACCAACAACAAGACGATAGCGATGAGGATGATTATGAAGATGATGGAATTGACAAGAGCAGTAAACTTACTTGCAAGTACCGTAAGAGCTGCTACGAGAGCGGAGTCTTGCCGGAGATTAACCAGCTTTTCGCCGAACCCGAGATCCCAGAACCAATTTTGAGCTACAAGGATGACAAGCTGAACAGGTGCAAGTACCGCAAGAGTTGTTACAAGGACGCTGGAATCGCTGATGGAGAAGATGACGTGGCTGAGAAGGAAGAAGAACGCGCACATCACAAGACTCAGACGCCGGTGGTGGAAAAGGCCAAGATAGTGAAGGAGGTGAGAATGGGATTGATTGTTGAAACATATTAGCTGTTCAGGTGCACAAGCACGAGCAGAAGAAACAACCGAGCAAGAAGCAGAAACAATCGTCTGAGAATGAAGACAACGATGACAGTGATGAGAGCGAGGAAGATGAAAAGGAACAAAAGTCGGAGAAGAAGGTAATTTTTGTACTGAACGGGTTCAACATGCACGTTTCAGGTCACTGAACCAGTAGGGGACACAACAGAAGTTGTCAACGTTCATCTTCATGCAGACGAGAAGTTGTCTTGTAAGTATAGGAAAGCCTGCTACTCGTCAATCAAACCCCGCGCACTGAACCAAGATCATTCTGGAACCATTGCGAGGACAGGTTGGATTTTTATTGGATTTTTGTGCAAGTAGAAATCAATATTTCACTCGTGTTCAAATTCAGCTCACCAATATTCTAGTTTATAAGTAATTGTGATGAATGTCCAAACTGAAAATTTACTCATGGAGATTCTCAGAGGTCTGCCTGAACTCATCGTATTTTAATCGATTTTCCAAAAATCACCAAATCAATTTCATGTAAATTCTATTTTTTGTACACAAATGATTTGGAAATCACTGGAAAAGTCTAGAAATGGTTCAGATTTTAACCTCACTACGAAGACTTCGAAATATGACCAAATTCATCGAAAAAATCCAGGAAGCGACGGTCAGCGACTCAAGTGCCACCAGTACTACTACTCTTGCCGCGAACAACTTGGACTTCCGCCCAAGGAGAAGGCTCCGATCGGACCCAACGGCAAGAGATTGTGTCGCAGAAAAACCCCACCAACAACCGCCGCCAACTGATCTCAATACCGGTTTGCTAAGCCAGTGCTCAATAATTATATATTAAAAACAGAGTTTTTCTATTAATAAACTGGTAGATTGTCTGATGTTTGGATGTTTGTGTTGGAATTTAAAGCTCACGTTTGGTTCAACCTCCTTGAGCCACTCGTTGGCTGTCTCGTCATAGTCGATTTTGCAGGCGGTGGCCAGGTCGGTTTTTGCCTCTACCCAGTGACCGAGGAGACTGTAATTTTGATAATTACAGCTTACATTTTTTCATCAAAAAATGTTCAATTTTGAACTTTCTTTTTTGATCACGAAAACTAGATTGCAATTTCTTTCATTTTTTTGAGGACAAAAAATACTTTATAATGAAAACTTTTCTTTCGGGATCATAAGAGAACTATTTTTACCAATTGAACTTTAAATGTTCTCTCCATAAAACGGGTTAAATCTTCAGACAAATTTAATTTTTCTTTCTTTTTTTCGGTGAAAACATTAAAATCAACGAATTTCCATTTACCGGTGAGCACGTCCACGGAACTTGTATCCTTGAGCCGAGTCTGGGTTGATGGCGATGGCTTCGGTGCAGTCTGCGATAGCCGCATTCGGGCGCTTCAACTTGAGGAGAACGCTGAAAATAGAGAGTTTGACTAATTTCTCGGTAGTAGCTACTAATGCGTAGTATAATACAATTCCCGTTTAAGAATTGTCGTCTGATAGAAATTTTTTTCAAGGAATTGAATTGGAGCTTGAAAACGGTTTTTAACGAATCATGCTGTATGACGATGGAACTTCTGTGAAAACTTAGAACAGCTGGTTTGGTAGGTAATGTACTTCTTCTCAACTCATTCCTCGAACAAAGTTTACAGTTTTTTAAACCACTGGAAATTTTTCAAGATATTCTATAGATTCCCGATATTAACAGGGGTGGCAAAATCATAACGCTACCGAACCATTACGAAATAACCAAAATAGCCTTTTCTGGTGCCATACTTTACCGATCCGGTGACTTTTGAGTTATAGATTAGAATGAACGATTCTCCAACTTTTAAAATCCTTCAACAATCACCATTTGGTAATAATAATACCTCGCAAAATTTCGAAAAATCCGAACTACTACTGAAACAAGGATCTGAAATTGACAGAAATCTGCTTTCTTTCATGTGACGGAAAATTATTTCCCTACTTGTTTTACCTCGAAAAACCCGCGTTCCGTACAATTGATCATCATCATTTTAAAGTTTGGGTAATAGGTAACTGGGACACAACTTCCATCGCGGATACGCGTTCGAACGTTTGACCAGAAAAGACGCCGGTCGATTCTCAAACTCAGACAGCTACATTTCTACCACTTCCAAGAAAGTGAGTATTGTATCTCCAAATTTTTCTCATGGACACACCTTTTTCAGCTCACTCAGACTGTTCGTCGTCGGACTAGCCATTTTCTTCAGATCATTATTCGATCCCATAAACGCCAACTAGACAACTTTTAAAGATCTCTTGGGCGAACAAACAATTAGTTTATCTATAGTATACCTGATTAGTGAGGACAACCTTCAGTCAGAGAACGTCATTTTTTAAATCAAAATAACTTCAGTGTCTATCAAGATGGTGTCTAGCATGATGATACTATCTCACTACGCCGAGTCCATTGGATTTGTGTGTGGGACCATTGTCAACACAATTTTCGCGTATTGTATCGTTTTCAAGTCGCGGAAAGAGATGGGGTCTTACAAGTATGTCATGCTGAGCTTCGCCATTTATGGTCTTGTCTACAACTTTGTCGAATTCATCACACAACCGGTAATGAACATTTAACAGTGTGTTGTGATAAGCTCATCTTACAGCTGGTTCATATTCATAGATCAGCCTTTGTCATCATTTGTCAGTACAAAACATGGGCGCTGACCAGGGTACAAGGGGCTTTTTTGGCTTCCACATATTCTGCCTTTTACGGGATGACTATTGTTCTACTCTCTGTTCACTTCATTTATCGGTATTTCGTTATATGCAGGTAGCTGAAGGCAGTTTTCGCATATATTGAATACCATTTGTGACTTCTAAAGCCATTTCCAGAAGAAATTCCCTTATTTGGTTCCGCGGATATCGCGCACTTATTTGGCCCCTTGGGGTCCTAGTTCTTGGTGTCGAAATGTGGTACTGCTCGTTTATCCTGGATTCTATGTCAGACGATAAAGATGCATTTCTCAAGTGGGTAAAAATTTGAGCTTTTCCACGCCATCACCACATTGCAGTCAGTCTCTCTACGAGAACTATGAACACTACTCGGAAGAGTTTGCGTATATGGGACCAAAATACTTTGATCGCCTGGAGAATGGGACGATCGTATGGAGTTATGCACATGTTCTTGGAACTGTGAGCTTCTTGAAGACGAATCTCATGTCATCCATCACCATTTTCGTCTGCGGCATTAGGAGCTACAACTGTATAAAGAAGAAAGACAACAACATGCACTTGTCCCAGAAAACGAAAGATCTACAGAACCAGCTATTCAAAGCGCTCGTTTTTCAGACTCTCATTCCCGTTGTATTCATGTATGGACCCGTTGGATCCCTTCTGATCATCCCCTTTTTCGAGATTGAAGTCGGTTCTCTGGCTAATATTGTTTCCATTAACTTTGCTCTCTACCCTACTTTGGACCCTTTAGCGGCACTTTGGTTCATTAGAGACTATCGCGTCACTGTGACCGATTGGTTTCGCATTGGATGGTTCAACAACACTGTGGACGCTTCAATCGTCAATACGGCAATAGCTCCCCAGGTACCAATGTTTTTGCGTATGAGATGTAGCTCTAGATGAACTTTAGGTTTTGGTAAAATTTTAAACAAAAAAAACATGTTAAAGAAACAGAAGTGAGCACTCTCGGCGAGTTTTTAGTAGTATTCTTAGCTACATTTAAATCCCTTTTTGACCTCATGTCTCTCACTATAAGTAACCTTGTTTTTGAAATAACAATGTATTAGGTGTTTTAAAACAATAATCATGTAACACTCCCCGCCGAAAAAAAGTAAACCCATCGTGTATAATTTTTAGTTAAAAACATCTATTTGCCTCTCTCTACGATTTCCTTCATCACGAAGTATAAACACTCTTTAAACCAAACCATGTACTACAATTCTTCAAAAAAAAAAACTCACTTGGCTCTTCTCGCGTACAGAGCGGCAGACGATGGGTTGAGTTTAATGGCGTTGGTGAAGTGTTCGAGTGACTTCTTGAAGTCGCCAGATGAAAAGGCTTCGTTGGCCTTTTCACGTTCCTCAGAAGCCTTTTCAAGGTCATCGTCAGATGGTTCCTTGGTTTTGTCTCCTGCTGGTAATGGCTCTTCAGTGTCTGGCTCGATGACTCCTTCAGTATCGAGCGTTGGAAGAGGGATTTCCTTTAAAAAAATGCTTCCTTCAATATTATAAAAGCGCGCAACTTTTTTTCAAACATTAGAAAAAATGATACCTCAACTTCTGGAGCTTTCTGCTCAGGCTCTGGAGTCGTTTCAGTTTCCATCGGTTCATATTCCTGTTCCGGTTTCTTCTCGGCATGTGGAGACGGTTTTGGTTGGCTCTTGGGTGGGATGGTAGCACCGAGACTGAAAAAAAACACTCACCAACGATAATGTGAAAATCAAACCTGGTCAGATAATTTCTGTAGAAGTCGAGTTTGGGGTCATGGAGGAGATCAGGGCTCGCTTTGGTAGCTTGTACGAACTGCTTGAGTAGTCCGATGAGGTCAGAGTTCATTCTGTGTGGAAATATAAAAATGGAAGTTGAGAACAGGGGAAACTATGAATATCGGAAGGTTCTGAACCAAAATTACTTTTCTGGTCGCCATGGCGGCATCAGGACGCTGAAATGAGGAGCAAACCCCATGGGATGATTGGATTAAAATAAGGAACATCAAGTTATGGCTAACACCGTCTCTTCTCCAAACTCTGACAACGGTTACAATAATATCGATAAAGTATAATTCTTTGAGGTTGGGTAGTTTTAGCTGTTGGTAAAGAATAGAATGATGATAATCATTCAGCAAACAGTTTCACTGAGAGATGTCGCACGATGTAGAAAGTTGAAAAACGGGAGATTTCTCAAATTAAACGTTATACACTTCAGTGTATAAGCTTAAACTTGTTAACCTCTGCTGATAATGAGGAACTGTAAATTTTTGATGAAATAAATTATGAAATTTAAATGCGAAGGTTTCTCAGTGGAGCATGATACATCAGTTTCATAATTTCTCAAGGAAATTTCTCGAATATTCTCCAACAAATAGCAGATACAGAGCGGATTCAACCGTGATTTTGAAAAAAAATAACTAAACTAATCCTTGGAATATTCATTATCACATGACTGATATCACGATATTATAAACTTAGCAGGCAATATAAATGGTACGGGATGAAGCTATGATGAAAACGCTGCGTTAATGAGAAAAAGGGGTTATTGGCAAAAAGAAATCAAGTGAGAAATTTGAATGTAACAGTTTGAGGAGATTGAAACCTAATATGGCGGCAGCATTCTAGTGTGTTCTCTGACCATCGAGTCGTATTTCGGGATGAATCCAAATGATTTGAAGCGAAGTCCGAGTGCCACTCGTTCGGAAAAAGTCGACACATAAGGTTCGATCCAACGAAGGAGAACACGGTAGATGAAGAGGAAGTGGAGCATTGATGGGACCGAGTGACGACGTTGCATACGAACGAAGACACATGCTTGGAGTACAACTGACTCTGATTGTGGAAATCCTGAAAAAAATAGTGTTTTCTTTTTCAAATCACCGCATTTGTTTGGGTTCCATTGAACGACATGATAATCAAACTTCTTAAGGAATCAGAAAACATTGCTTTAAAAAAAACCTCTTATGAAATGCATCAAAGCTGTCTCGATCGCAACCAAGGTTCCTGATCTTGCACATCCATCAATACACTGGATGATAGTTGGAGTGGGTAGTTGACGTGCTCTGGAAAACAAATTTGGTATTCTCGCATCAAAATATGTACCTTCGTAAAATTCTGAACGGCCAGTGGAAATCACCGAGGAACTGCCAGTCCCATTGGTAGTGATCAACGATCAGTTCTCGATCATCGTCGCTGAATTCGGAATCGTCATGCACCTTTTTCACGCTCTGTAATTATATGTTTGAAACCATGTCAGCGTTCTCAAATTACTAAAAACTATTTGGTAATTAGTGACAAGAAGTAATGAGTAATTACACTTGTTAGTTGGGGAATACATGTCTTGTACGGAAACAGAACTATGGTGTTGCATGATCTTCAATTTTATGTTACCAGTTCACTCATCACGTCACAAAACAACTGTAGAAAAACAACAAAAATTACCAGTTTTGTTATCGTGAAAAGAGGATCCGTCTTCGCGTCTACAGAGATACACGTGACTTCAAAGTCGTGGAATCGGAGATGTGTTCCCTCGACACGAGGCCAATAATACGGACATAGATTGCGTTCGACGTTGTCAAGTTCTCCAAGGGACTTCGGATCCACTGCCGCACACAGCATGACGATCATCTGCGAGCGTTCTTGGTACACCATGCGCCAAAAGTCTTCTTGAGTGTTTTTCAGAGGTGCTTGCGCACATATGAATGTGTTCATCAGAGGACCTCCTTGTACGTAACTTGCGTGAATGAAATCGCCAGTACCACTGAGAGGGAAACATTTATAAATAGGTACTACTACGAAAAACTCACTATGTACGAGCATCATCAACTTGAACTAGATCATGCTCTTTATCGAAGAGTTGACTCATGACCGAAGACCTCTTGGCCAGGTTCCCTTTACCATCCTTCAGTTTCACTCTGGTCATGTCGCAGCAAGTGGTTACTGTAAATGTTATTATTTTTTGAGGTAAAAATATCTCACGCTTCGATCTGGCCTTGGTCAGGTAGTTCGCATTGAATGCTGCCTGCGCATTCTCTTCTGGTGTCAAATCATTGTCGACCAGTATGCGCTCCAATCTTCGGTACTCCGAGATGAAATCAGTCAGGTGACAACTGAATTTACCCGGCTCAACGAGCAATGAGTATCTGACACGAGCGGTCATTTGTTGTGAGAAGTTGGCTATTCTCTGCACAACCATCTCCACTTGTTCTGTGGGCAAGTGTCCCCAGTTGCAGAGAGGGTCACTCTGTAAAAAAAAGTTTACAAAAATTCTATTTCTAGACTCTAACAGAGCACTTTGTCAAGTACCAAAAATCTCACCGCTTTGTACTTGTAGAACTCAACAGCAGCTCGCTTCAGGACTGAAGTGCAATCGGACATGGACGGTACCAGCTTGTCTCGCAACCATCCTGCCATGAGAGATCCGTACTTGTGCACGTACTCATCATGACTCAACTGAGGATACTCTCGGGTTGCCACAAGTTTCTCGATTAGCATGATCCTAGTCTGCTCGTCACAAATAATGTTATCGACACGGAACAATTTTTGGGCGATGAACGTTTGAAGCTCTTCCAGTTCGTGTTGTTCCTGAACTTGTGCATTTTTATAGTTACCAGAGTTTCTTCTATGAATTTCAAACACGTCTGTTGACGAAGGTCCGCATGTAAGTTATGAGGAAGATAATCTGAAAACCCACGACTCTCTGGATTAGTTCCTTGTGTTCCTTCGACTGGTTCTTACGATCCCATGCACCTACAGTAGCTGGCACAACACCTCCGTATTGGCCTGCTCGATACTGTGTGGACTGCATGTAGTCCTCATCAACTATCGCGTCTTTGAACTCCATACTGTCACATCGCTGAAGTTCGGCAATCTGCATCGGATTCGAAGTTGGCGTTGGAACTTCGGTCATAGCCTGGAATAAATAATTGGAAAGGTGAGAGCTAGCGGTAATAACATAGAGAAGGAAGAATATCATCAAGACACGGATCAAAATACAAATGAAATTGACTGACTATTGATCAAGATGTAGTGAACGGACGAATGGGTAGGTCAATACTTCGGAAGTCAAAATTTTTGACGGACATGATTATCGCAAGAAAAATAACTCACCAACACTTCTGCAGGCGTTGAAAATGGTTGAGCTCATCGTGGTCATATCTGAAAGGTGACTTTTAGTACTTGAACGTAAATTACTTATTGTCGTATAGCATATATAGCTTTCTTGGCAATATTTTTCTTACCAAGGGTGGAAGCCATTAAAGTAGGAAACGACACAGGTTAGAGAGGCAAAAGGGAAAAAGCAGACACGCAGACACGCAGTCATACCCCGTAATTTACCTTTTATAATAAGCTTAGCTGAGGTTCGGAAAACGACTTTCTTGTGTTACCAAACTCGGACCTTCACGAAAGTCGTTTTCCGAACCTCAGCTAAGCTTAATAATAGACAAAACTTGGGGGCATGACTGCGTGTCTACGTCTGCTTTTTCCCTTTTGCCGGTTAGAGAAATTCAAAACCGAAATTGCGCGAAACGTCATATACAGTAACCAGAACAAAAGAACTACAGTAACCAGAATGATTGATTAGTATTATTTTTTAGTTCTCAATTTTTCATGAAAAAACTGTCAATAAACGTAGAATGATATCAGAAAATTATATATCTAAAAAAAATTTGCTTTATATTTGTCGAACTCGTTTTTAAGTTATGGAAAATTCAAATTTTTTTTCAATAACAACGCGGTTGTTTTCAGATTTTGTCATTTTCGTGTCAACTGAAAAGTTGTAATTTTTGAATTTAATTTTTTTTCTCAAAATAAAAAATCTGACTTTTTGAAGCTTCGATGATGTTATTCCTGTTCCCAGTTGGTTTATCGACAGATAAGATTTTTCAGATGCTCACAAAATGTAGTAGGAGATTGATTACAGTTTGTAGAAGTCTCTCCAAAACTGTTTCCGAGCCTAGTTCTTCCGCTCATCCCGCAGTCACACCACCGAGAAAGCTACCGAACGGTTTTTCTCTACTTTTCAGAGTTACTTAGAAATTCAGATAGTCTCACCATAGGAGATTTCATCGAGAAAAGTCGCCGTCCCAAAGCAATCATTCCATCGATACAAGAGTCAGCAGAATACTTGGATCCTGAGGATTTGCAAGGAAATGGGAGAACTGGTTTTTTCATTTTCCGATATAAAAAAGCTCCTGTTTTAGTTTTCTACGCCACATACGGATGTCAAATGAACGTGAGCGATATGGAAATAGTCAGGTCTATAATGAAAACTCACGGTTACGTGGAAGCCGTCAGTAGAGAAGAGGTCATTTGTCTTTTTATTTTTCAATGAAAACCACGCTTACAGGCAGATGTCGTTTTGCTAATGACGTGTTCCATTCGAGAAGGTGCGGAGAAGAAAATTTGGAATGAGTTGAAGCATATTCGTACAATGACAAGACACAAATCGCAGTCGGTTGGTGTTTTGGGTAGTGTGACTCCAGCTACCGTTGAGAATTTTTATTTTAGGATGCATGGCTGAACGAGTTCGACACGATCTGTTGAAGAAGAAGAACCTTGTTAATATTGTTGCTGGTTAGACTTTGCACATTTCTGAAGGAAAATTCGAGTTCAGGTCCCGATTCCTACCGCGACCTCCCCAGGTTGTTAGCGATAGCAAGAGCTGGTTCAAGTGCGATCAATGTACAGCTCAGTCTGGACGAAACCTATGCTGATGTGACCTCCGTCAGGGTCGACGAAATATCTAAAACAGCCTTTGTGTGAGTTTATAAATAATTTCAGGTGTTTGCAGTACCGAAAAAAGTATATGACCGATATAAAGTATCTCAGATGTATGATTGGTCTGAAACCAATAAATAAAGTTGAAACTGTCATTTCCGAGTAGGAAAAAAGCAAAAATCCCTCCATCTGTGCCGACACTTCTTCTTTAGAGCTTTTCTAGAATCAACGAAAATATATTTTATTCATCACCGCCTGAAATTCCGTACCTATTTGACATTCCGATTTTGAGATATGGTGTAAAATGATATCAGTAATATACTTTTATCGATACGGTATGACGTTTACGAACATCTAAATGAACAACTTGCAGGTCAATAATGCGTGGATGTGACAACATGTGCACATACTGTGTAGTCCCTTTCACACGAGGAAGAGAAAGAAGCCGGAAGATCGGTTCAATCGTTGATGAAGTGAGACGATTGAGAGATGAAGGGGTCAGACAGGTCACGTTATTGGGGCAAAATGTGAACAGCTACCGAGACATGACGGATGCATCTACTGCTCTCGAGACGAGAATGGAAGGATTCAACACTGTCTACAAGTTCGTTTTCAATTTTGAATTAATATGATGCATGTTGAAGTTCATGTACTATATCAACATACTTTTGAAGTGACGATTATTTTTTAAAAGTTCTATTCCAATTTCAACAAAAAGTCGTCAAATATTTATTTTTTCAATTTTGTAATTACGCCTTATATTGACGTTATTTCGTCCTTTTCATATCAAAATTACCAGCTGGTCTTATTTTGATACTTGTTGAATGGTGATTCAAGTTTTTCTCTCAATTCCAACGAACAAGTTCGCCAAATCGTAATTTTTTAATATGGTAAGACCCGTATTGACGTTATGTCGTTCGTTCGACGACCCAAAGACGGTTTAAAATGACCAGCTCTCCAAAATTTTACAATTTCAGACCAAAAGAAGGCGGAAAAACCTTCACAAGTTTACTGGACGAGGTCTCCTTGGCATGCCCCGAAGTCCGCTTCAGATTTACATCAGCCCATCCGAAGGACTTCCCAGTGGAGTTGATCCAACTAATCGCTGATCGACCCAACATTTGCAAACAGTTACATCTACCAGCACAGAGTGGTGACAACGCCACACTCGAACGAATGGGTCGTGGGTATACAAGAGAGAGCTACTTGAAGCTCGTCGACTACATACGAACCATCATTCCCGATGTTTTTCTCACAAGCGACTTCATTGCCGGATTCTGCGGTGAAACAGAGGAGGGTCATAGGAATACAGTGGAATTGATAAATCAAGTCAAGTACTCGTTTTGCTACGTGTTCCCGTACAGTATGAGAGGGGTGAGTGAATTATTTATACACTGTGTTAAGAAAAATCAGCAAGTTCTGACTTTTGTCGATTTATCTTTCATTTTTGGAAATTATGAAAAGTTCCTGTATGAGTTCTTGAGAATCTCGAACCACATATTTCATAAGAATTTCAGTTCAATCAATCTATTTAATCCGGATTTATGCTTACTCTACGAAATCGATATTAAAAAAACATAAATACCAGAATTCATTAACCTTGATATCAAACCATTTCCAGAAGACTCGAGCCCATCATCGCCTGACTGACGACGTTCCAGAAGATGTGAAACATCGAAGGCATCTGGAGCTAGTAGAAGCGTTCAGAAATCAAGCACTGGCGTTGAATAACAGTCTTATCGGAAGCGAACAAGTGGTGCTTGTGGAAGGGGTAAGATTTGTGAGAAATACCGCTATTGATAATTTTTCTCTAATAAAATAGAATAATTTTGCAGAACTCGAAGAGAGGTCCAGAAAATGTACAAGGAAGAATCGATGGAGGCATCAAGGCACTTTTCCCCAGAACCAACGAAAATGAACACAATCCAGGCTCGTATGTACGAGTCCGCATCACCGGTGCAACATCACAATCCCTCCAAGCTGTTGTAGTTTAGTTTGTTTTAGTATTCTGCAGTGTAGAATAGGTATTGTTAACTTTACTGTCTTTGTTCATGAGATAAATTAGTTATGGTTTCATTTTTTCTATCACAAGAGTTATGAAAATTGCAAGACTCTAAAAAACTTGAATTATTTGGAAGAAAAGATTGTCAAAACTTTACTCTGATAAAAATCAATAAGAAAATTCAAATTTAATTGAAATAATTTATCATTTTCAGTAACTTCAAATTAAATTTTCTTGATAAAAAATGGGAAAATATTTTTCAAAAACAATCTGAACTGAAATTAAACTATTTTCGAATTAAAAACTAACTTACCCATGAATTATTTGCGGATTAACCTAGATTGATTCTGGAGCTTCATACAAATAAAGACTCAACAACTTATAACAAACCAATTTAACCATCACGTACGTGACCGCAAACGGGACTATAAAACATCCATTTTCATCGTATTTGTCATTTTCTAGCGTAATCTCTTGCTCATCATGCAGGATGATGCGACCCGTAACCGAATAAGCACTCGGAGAGTAAGTTATCTCGTAGAAGCACGGTACAAAGAGTTATCATAGAAGCCTTGCAAAGAAAATTCTAAAAGACTGATTCGATCAAAGAAGCGAGTGGATAAAAAGGTTGGTTCTTAAAAAAGTGTAATCAAATTAAGTTTGTTTTTTTGCTTGCTAGAGGTTTCTACATAGAGAAATCTTATTTTTCAGAAAAGCAACAGTGTACCGCAAAAATGGCCACAGTTAGTTACTTCAAGAAACTTTTCTCATAATCCTTTCCAGGAAACAGAGAAAAAAAGACCCGCTACTTGATGCAAAAAAAAGAAATAGCAAAATTGGCACTACGTCATTGTCAACTCCGGAGAAGAAAGAGGAATGCAGTCCGACCGACGAAAAGTCGCCTGACAAACCCAACGAAAGGCAACAGAGGCTGTATGAGGAGAAGGTGTTCGTACCGGTAACTCACGAGGTTCGTTTCGTTTTTTTTTTATAAGAAAATGAAGATAATTATTGCGATTCTTTGAGCAAAGACGAGAAATGCTTGCAGGTTGAAACGGACGTCGTCAACGAACTAATCAAAACTGTGAAGAAACGACGAGAGTCTGACGGACATCTCAGTCGGCCAACTCCGACAGTATGCCACATTCACTGTGTGATTTTAACAGCTAACTTCAGAAACAGTCCAACTTCTTGATGGATAGGGTGAAACCGATCAGAGCTCTGAAAGCAATGCCAAGTTTCTCCAAAATGAAGCAGTACCCACAAGCGAGTTCGCCTTCGGTAAGATGTCAAACCTTGACAAACATAGATACGATATTAATATTGAATTGATTCAATAGTGTCAAAACGAATATATATTTTGTTAAAAATACTTTATCTAAAGTTGAAAATAATTTTTTTGGAATAATGGGAATAATTTATATAAACAAAGAATCCTCCGCCCACTTTGCCCCATCCACTCTTCATGATGCCGATTTTTTGGGTGAAAACCACTTTTTTCGATCAATATAAGAAGGGAGGGCTCTGAGCGTAGCGAGGACTACCGGCTTGTATTATAAATTAGAGCTTTCTACGTGAACGAAGAGATTTGTCATCCAATAGACAGCGATTAACTTCAGGGTTCGGGGAAAATGTGTGGTCCATCACAAAACTCTACGGTCGGAAAACCTGAATCGTCGCCATCAGTGAACGACGGCACATCGACGATATCGAAAAGAGGGTCGAGTTTGTTGATTCCAAATGAATTGAATACACGTCTTGATTACAGCCGAGTGTATCCGTATCGACATTCCAAGGAGTCCAAGTATCGACAATACGAAAGATGTGCCAACAGCCAAACTGACCACAAGCAAGTTGGAGCCCAGGATTCCTCCTGGTGGAAATAATCGAGACAAGCTAACCAAGTCTGATACGACAAAGACTGATGGGAAGACGGAGGATGAGACCAAGGTATGGAACGGTGTTTCTTTTTCGAAAATTTAAATTGATGCTGATTTGCCCACGGAGTGCCAAGATCAAAAAATCGAGTGGGGGTGGATTTTCAAAAAAAAAAGGCGCGAATCATTCGACCCTAATCAATAGATTTTAATTTTCGCTCCGGATGACCGCTTTGCAGCCGTCTTTTGGTATTTTTACCCATTTATTCCATGTATTCTTCTCAGTTTTAATTCTTAATGAACAGGAAAATGGTTGTTAAAGTTGTTGTAAGATATTTTGAGGAAACTAACCAGTGTTGATATCGAAAATGTGGTTAAGTCCTCGATTTGAAAATTTTGCAATTAAGCGATTTTTGACCGACCATCCTTGGTTGTCCCACCCCCGTTACGCCCACTTTTGGAATGGCCGAAAGTGTTACACCGTGTTGCCTGAAGATAACGAAGAAAAAATAGATCCAGTTCAAAATCGCCATGAACCTTCAAGTTCGGATTGATTTTTGAACAGAGTTAAACTCATGGGATATGACGTTCACGATCTATCTCTAAAGATCTGAAAACCTAATCAATTTGAGAAACCGGCGCGAAAAAAGAATATTCGTGGTGGAGACGACAAGACCGAAGAGAAGGCTTTGGAGGAGAAGACCATTTCGAACAATGAGAATGGAGGCAAGATCTTTCTGGACAACGGTAACCCGTTCTGGTTGGAGCCGTACGAGCCGAGCGACGATGATTTGGTTAGTCGACTACTTTACTATACGAAATCACGAATACAGGAAGGGGTTGACGACGTTTTCCACGTGAATACCGAGTCGATTATCGAGTTCCAAGAGGGAAAGATGAAACTCGTGGAAATGCCGAAAACAACGTAAAACTATTCTCTCACTTCATTAAATGAAGAATATTGCAGAATTTACCTAGACCAATGGGGTCGTGTCAAAGATATGCGAAGCAGAGACGAAGTCTTCTTCACGCCTCAAATTGTCTATAGTAATACTGTCAGAAGTTTAATCATGACTGCAGGTTTGTCACCCGCTGTCAAACTCGCAAAACAAATTACAGACTCATCTGATGCAAATAAAACCAAGAAGGATTCAAGGGTTTTCGAAAAGAAGTTTGAACAAACGCAATGCGATGAAGACGCCGAAATGTATATTGAAAAGTTACCTACGGACTTTTACTCGTATAAAGTTTGTCTTCTATGCCGAAATACTATACAGCACACGTTTTCAGAGAGGAGAAATTGATTCAATAAAAAAGAAGAAGAAGATTTCGATAAAAGACTATGTACCTACACTGCTCCCACCATAATATAATTTTTATAATGAATAGTTTTGCACTTTGTACGTTATTCTTTTTCTGGTGCCATGTTTCATAGAACGAACAGATGTTTGTTTTGGGTTATTCGCACATACCACGAGAATGTCAGAAACGTAGGATTTCCAGATCTAACATTCTTTCTTAATTCTTAAAGAAATTCATGACGCATTTCACATGTTCTCACCAGGAACTGAACTGAAGTGTTGGAATTTCAGTGAAACAAGTATTAGTTTTGCACAAACATGAACACATGAGAAGAATAAAGCATTCGAATAGTTTATTGTTGATGAGATTGGTTGAATGGTATTAGAATTACAGTATTCACATTTCTCCTCCTCTCAGACGAAGGACAAGATGAAGAGTGGACTCTTTTTGAATGTTGTAGTCGGACAGTGTTCTCCCATCTTCAAGCTGCTTTCCTGAAATTGAATAGCTCATTCAAGTTTGGAGCAAGTTCAACATACCGGCGAAGATCAACCTCTGCTGGTCTGGTGGGATTCCTTCCTTGTCTTGAATCTTGGCCTTGACGTTCTCGATGGTGTCAGAAGCTTCGACTTCGAGGGTGATGGTCTTTCCAGTCAATGTCTTGACGAAGATCTGCATTCCTCCTCTTAATCGGAGAACCAGGTGGAGTGTGGATTCCTTCTGGATGTTGTAGTCGGAGAGGGTTCTGCCGTCTTCAAGTTGCTTTCCTGGAAAAACGAATATTAAATCAAGCTATAAGCTATCCGAACATACCGGCGAAGATCAATCTTTGCTGGTCTGGTGGGATTCCTTCCTTGTCTTGGATCTTGGCCTTAACGTTCTCGATGGTGTCGGAGGCTTCGACTTCGAGGGTGATGGTCTTTCCGGTCAGTGTCTTGACAAAGATCTGCATACCTCCTCTCAATCGGAGCACCAAGTGGAGTGTGGATTCCTTCTGGATGTTGTAGTCGGAGAGGGTTCTGCCGTCTTCAAGTTGCTTTCCTGGAAAAAAGAATATTAAATCAAGCTATAAGCTATTCAAACATACCGGCGAAGATCAACCTCTGCTGGTCCGGTGGGATTCCTTCCTTGTCTTGGATCTTGGCCTTGACGTTCTCGATGGTGTCGGAGGCTTCGACTTCGAGGGTAATGGTCTTTCCAGTAAGCGTCTTGACGAAGATCTGCATACCACCTCTCAATCGGAGCACTAAGTGAAGTGTGGATTCCTTCTGGATGTTGTAGTCGGAGAGGGTTCTGCCATCCTCGAGTTGCTTTCCAGCGAAGATAAGTCTCTGCTGGTCTGGTGGGATTCCTTCCTTGTCTTGGATCTTGGCCTTGACGTTCTCGATGGTGTCGGAGGCTTCGACTTCGAGGGTAATGGTCTTTCCAGTAAGCGTCTTGACGAAGATCTGCATACCACCTCTCAATCGGAGCACCAAGTGAAGGGTAGACTCCTTCTGGATGTTATAGTCGGAGAGAGTTCTACCGTCTTCAAGTTGCTTTCCTGAAAAAAATAATTTTCAATCACGTCTCAAGCTATTCAAACATACCGGCGAAGATAAGTCTCTGCTGGTCTGGTGGGATTCCTTCCTTGTCTTGGATCTTGGCCTTGACGTTCTCGATGGTATCGGAGGCTTCGACTTCCAATGTGATGGTCTTTCCAGTAAGCGTCTTGACGAAGATCTGCATTCCTCCTCTCAATCGGAGCACCAAGTGGAGGGTGGACTCTTTCTGGATGTTGTAGTCGGAGAGGGTTCTGCCGTCTTCAAGTTGCTTTCCTGGAAAAACGAATATTAAATCAAGCTATAAGCTATCCGAACATACCGGCGAAGATCAATCTTTGCTGGTCTGGTGGGATTCCTTCCTTGTCTTGGATCTTGGCCTTGACGTTCTCGATGGTGTCGGAGGCTTCGACTTCGAGGGTAATGGTCTTTCCAGTAAGCGTCTTGACGAAGATCTGCATACCACCTCTCAATCGGAGCACCAAGTGAAGGGTAGACTCCTTCTGGATGTTATAGTCGGAGAGAGTTCTACCGTCTTCAAGTTGCTTTCCTGGAAAAACGAATATTAAATCAAGCTATAAGCTATCCGAACATACCGGCGAAGATCAATCTTTGCTGATCTGGTGGGATTCCTTCCTTGTCTTGGATCTTGGCCTTAACGTTCTCGATGGTGTCGGAGGCTTCGACTTCGAGGGTGATGGTCTTTCCGGTCAGTGTCTTGACAAAGATCTGCATACCTCCTCTCAATCGGAGCACCAAGTGGAGTGTGGATTCCTTCTGGATGTTGTAGTCGGAGAGGGTTCTACCGTCTTCAAGTTGCTTTCCTGAAAAAATTTCAATCACGTTGGAAACTATTCAAACATACCGGCGAAGATAAGTCTCTGCTGGTCTGGTGGGATTCCTTCCTTGTCCTGGATCTTGGCCTTGACGTTTTCGATGGTGTCAGAAGCTTCGACTTCGAGGGTGATGGTCTTTCCAGTAAGCGTCTTGACGAAGATCTGCATACCTCCTCTCAATCGGAGCACCAAGTGAAGGGTGGACTCCTTCTGGATGTTGTAGTCAGACAGGGTTCTGCCGTCCTCGAGCTGCTTTCCAGCGAAGATGAGTCTCTGCTGGTCTGGTGGGATTCCTTCCTTGTCCTGGATCTTGGCCTTGACGTTTTCGATGGTGTCAGAAGCTTCGACTTCGAGGGTGATGGTCTTTCCAGTAAGCGTCTTTACGAAGATCTGCATACCTCCTCTCAATCGGAGCACCAAGTGGAGGGTGGACTCCTTCTGGATGTTGTAATCGGAGAGGGTTCTGCCATCTTCGAGCTGCTTTCCTAAAAACGAAAATTCAATCAGGTTAAAGATATTTAAACGCACCGGCAAAGATGAGTCTCTGCTGATCTGGTGGAATTCCTTCCTTGTCTTGAATCTTAGCCTTGACGTTCTCGATAGTGTCAGAAGCCTCGACTTCGAGGGTGATAGTCTTTCCGGTAAGTGTTTTGACGAAAATTTGCATTCTGTAAGAGAAAACGTTGTTGAAGAAAGGAGCAATTTTGAGTTGTAAGTAAAAAAAAAAGAGGAGTGTGCGAGAGGAACGGTGCCTGAGACTGGCCATTTGTGTGCTGTGTCACGCGAAGCAATCGATTGGCGCAAGGTCCGCCCCTTCCAGCTGGCTGCTGCGTTCGGATGAACGAGCCAGCGGTCAACTGACTAGTGTTGCGTTCAATTAGGAGACAGAGGTAGACCTCACCGGAGTTTTAACAGACCCGATTTGTAAAACTTGAAATGAGGGGAGTCATCACAGTACGCGTTTTTATAGTGATTTACACATGATTACGTGAGGTGACGTACTGTTCGAGAAACAGAACAAACGTGATGACAACAGAGATAATGGTAACACAATGTAAATCATAACAACGGAAGAGAAAGGCTAGAATTCTTGAAAAATACCGGAAAAGAACTGGCGCGCTAAAATATTCGAGAAGTAAGTAGATCAAAAACACGTCATGGTTACTGTAGACATTTATTGATTTGTTTCGAATTTCTTGTTTCTTGAAATTTCTTGTTGCTTCTCTTTTGTTCTATAGAATTATTCTTTTTTGAAAAAAAGTTTCCAGTCAAAAATACAGGAATATTATATGATCGTATTAAGGAAAAGTACAACAACATAGGCTTGATGAATAGTGTCAATCTTGTTCATGTACAAAACGTGAGTTTTTCTAAACATGTCGAATGAAATGCTAGAGATGTGAAATGGAGTATGAGTGTGGAGGAAAATGACAATGCTGCGTATTTGTATGGTTTTATATTGCGAAATTTATGGAAGGTTCTGGTTGTGTGACGCTTACGAAATCGATTTCTCATTGCTGCCCGTGCTCCACCGCTCGGACTACTCAGCCCATTTTCGAAAACAAGACGTAAAGCCGTGACGACCTCGAGTGATGCTGTTTTTAAGGGCAATTAGTAAATCGCATCCCGCATCCCATTTTCAAAACGGGATGCGATAACTTTTTTCGCATCGCATGAACACATCTTTTTTAAAGCTTAGGTTAGGTTTGGGTCAGCTTAACGTTCAACCTAAGCCTAAATACAAGGTGATTGGGCTGTTCCGAGCAAAGTTACAGACGTTTGAAAAAAACGGGATGCGGGATGCGATGGGATGCGATTTACTAATTGCCGTTTTTAAGGGTGCAAGGGTAGAGGAACACTAGCTACGTGGTAATTACACTGGAGAAGTTTTCACTTTTTACAACAAGAGTTTTACGTAGAAACTGAAGTAGACTAAACTCATGGTTTAAGTATGAATGAGGTCTGTGTCATGTGTGAAGGACATTCGTCCTCGGCTGGGGCCCGTACTCTTAACCAAAGACTACTACACTTATTGAATAAAGGGCAGGTGTTCTTCATGAGCGAGGACTGTTTCCTCTATAGAATGATTCATGCACAGAATTTCGAACACAATGTAGTGAGTGAAAATGTAAATGACTCATTTCATTGAGATTTTTTTTGGAATCGTTTTGCTCTGGTAAAACGAAATGGACAACAAACGGGGTAAATGGTTACAAAAACTGGAGTTTGTGTTCTAAATTCGGATAAACAGGTAGTAAAACTGCTTTTCGCAGTAAATGTGCTCTTTTGAAAAAAGTCAGTGGACTAAATTCGGGAAAATGTGTACCAAAAGTGTAGTAAATCTGTAATCGTGTTTTACCCGGATTTAGTCCTAAGAGACGAATATAATCAAGGAGCGGAATTGCGGAGAAAGCGCGCTCTATGGGAGTGGCGCGTTTTTCAAATTTTAAATTTCATCATAATTTGACTTTTATTTTTGGTGAACTCTTGGAAAGTTTTTTGTGTTTGTAATTGATTTCATTGCATTTTGTTTATCCCAAAGTTTGTTGTGTATTCTCCATCATTGTTGTTAACTAATCTTCAGGTTTTTAGTTAATAAACGGTTCGTACAGAGAACGTGTTATTGTTAAGAGAAACGGACGGTTCGGAACCGTAACTGATTTCTGTAAATTAAGTTGAGAATATAGAGTGAGCGCATTCTATCCTCAACATTATTGTTACTTGTCTTAGCAACCCATAATATGGATTTGGTGAACATTTTGTTTTTTCTGTAACAACTCATTCTTTCTCATACAAAGAAATCGACGTTTCCCTTGTTTCAGTTTCACTGCTCGTTCATGGGAAACCCGCAAGATGAAGAGCGTGGATGTTATGGACGCAACTGGATCCAACATAGTCATCTCGCATAGAATCGGAGAACTCCTGAGAGTCATCCCAAAGATCGAGGATGTAAGATTTTTTCTGAATATTCAACTCGAAGGAATTGAATCAATATGAACATATTATTAGTTTCTGATATCCTATATTAAATTTCATCTTTTTTTTGCAGGACATCAACGAAAAATGGTTCTGAGACCAGTCGAGATTCGTCGTCGATTGACTGAAGGTGCAACGCCTTCTCACCCTAATGATCTAGGCGCTGATGGACAATTGAAGCCAGCCACTTGGGAAGAAGCTCTCTTCACCGTTGCTGCCAAACTCCGTGAAACTTCGCCAGAACAGAAGACCATGGTTGCTGAAAGACTCAACGTTGTTGGTGAGTGATTTGATTTTGCTGATTTTTCGTTGTAAACAGTAAAGTCTCCACGAATTCTGTATTTTCCAGAATCGCTGCTCGCCCTGAAACATCTCTTCAACAGTTTTAACAGCGAGAACGTACTCACGGAAGAAGCCTTCGCAGAAACAACACTTGGTGGAGTTGACCTTCGCTCTAACTACACTTTCAACGTCACCATCCGAACTGGTTCGAACCAATGTCAGATATGATGCACCGACATCGAACGGCAGAATCCGCAAGTCGTAAGTTTTTTTTTAATTATGGAGAAGCAGATTAGAAAAAATCTTGATTTTTCAAATTAGCAATTCTTATTGAAGATGTAATATTTTCGTTAATCTTGTTGCAACGCGATCACTCAATCTATTTCAGGTGTTTATGAAGCAAATCGCCAGTGAGGGCAGATGAGAATTCTACCAGCCGTTCTAAATAGAGTCAATGGTTTTTTCTACTGGAGCTAACGAGTTTCAGCTTCACACCGAAGTTACTCCCGTTTTGGTAGGTTTTGAACGAGTTTGATGTGTGAACATGAGAAATCCCTTAACTTCTAGAATTGTTATAAAAAAAACAATAGGATTTAGGTGTATGTCTAACCGTCTGATTGAGATATAAAGAGATCGTCTAAAGTTTAATTCAAATTTTCCATATATTAGTACTCTGAACACTCGTTACAATTCCCTATCATTGAGTTCCTGAGAAAGAAGCCTGTGCCTTAACATCAAGAAAGTGATATGCAAAGTAGTAGGCAATAATTAAATTTCAGAATATTGAAGCGACACGGAAGACAAAGCATGAAGAAGAAAGGAACAAGAGGCGGAACGACGTGCTCCTGTCAATGCAGCTAAAGGAATACAACCATTTGTGTACCCCAGTTAGATTCATTCTTGTGAAGCCCCCATTAATTCAATATATTTTGCTTATCGCTATTTTCTGTAAATAAATACTGTGTATATGTGTGAAAATGAATCTACAGGAACTAGAAATTGGCAGAAAAAGGGGAGGAGCGCCGAAAATCGATTTGAAAAAAGTGTAGTTAAAACGGGTAAATGTGTACTAAATTCGGGCATAAGGCGACTAATTTCGGCAAAAACGCAATTCGAAAACTGCCATTCTGTAATCCACTTTCACCCCGAGTTTACTACACTTTTTCCCCGTTTTTTGTCCATTTCGTTTTACCAGAGTGATAAGAGTGAGTCAAATTAATTCAGCTTTTTCGTGAGAATTTTGGAACCGGTTTCATTATCCTAAAGATGATGAAATTGGCAATTAATGAGAAATGCGTAAGAACCTGCTAGAAAGTCACCTGACACAAAGAAACATAGTGCTTCATACCCAAACCGTTATGGAGCGTGTGACGTTCGTCATTACAGTGCGTAAGACAGTTGTTTGCGAAACACGCGTCCGTCGATACTGTTTACTTATCGTCTTTTTCTCTTGATGCTTGGAAAACAGGAAAACGCGCTATGCCACTGGAAGAAAAGAGGATTCTGTTAGAGTGGGTGCTTTTTTGTCCATACTTTGTGACGAGAAATGTGTCATAAGAGAGAAAATCAATATTGTATAGTTGAGAACACAAAACTGATTTCGTATCGTGAGTCATCATTCACTTGTTTTTCAAACTGAAGTTTGTTTATCTTTGAAAACAATAGTTATGTGTTATGGATCATGCAATTGATCGTGGTGTTCATCTTCCACTAATAGTCGACCCAGAATATTGCGCGATGTAGAGTATATTGAGAATTTAGTCAGCTCATCACTAGTCGTGTCATCGTTAGGGATATATTACATTTGTGAAGACATATCTGTGACTTCTAAACAACTCGTTATGCATGTCTCACCCCAAATATCATCTTGAACAAACATCCTCTTTTTAAAAAGCCGAACTCAAAATAACTCGAGTGTCTAGTTCTCTGTTTGGCTTGATAAACAACAGGAGATTATGAACTTTGCTGTTTACCAAAACAAAATTTCCGAATGTTTTATCATACAAACTTTCGATCCCAAATAATAAAGCATGATTGTTTAGAGTCCGGCATCGTAGTCAATTGGTCCTCCGGATAGGTAAGAGTTGAGGAAATGGTCAGCCTTCTCAGGGGTTTGTACAACAGCTTGGATCTGAATTTTCAAGTTGGTTATCATTCGTGTGTACAAGTTTTTATCAGTTGAAAAAACATGTTGTTATCAGTAAGTTCACTCACCTCTGGCAGATTGTAGACTGCCTTGAACCACTTGGAAAGCTTTGGATACTTGTCAGCCAAGAAGTCACCCTTTGCTAGCCCAATGTCGATAGATTGTCTCTGGTTGGCCCAGTAGACACGTTCGAAGAATGGGAGAATGAGTACATCAGCGTAACCGACAGACGATCCTGTAGATTTTTCCACTTTTAGAAGTTAAGACAATCGAGCTCACCTCCAAAGAAGTCATTAGTAAGAAGTCCCTCGATTTCACTCAAAGCCTTGTGGAAGTTAGCCAACTTTTCATCACGAAGAGATGGATCCTTCACTGCTTGTACAACACCGTACCAGGCCTACAAGTGAGATTACTGTTTTTTTGAGATCTCTTCTTACCGGTGGAAGAACGGAAAGTCTCTCAAGGATGAGTTTCTGTTGAACTTTGGCATAGGCGTCAGTTGGCAGGATTCTGTTCTCTGGGAACAGATCGTCGAGGTATTCTGGAATGAGGCCAGACTCTATGACTATCTTTCCATCATGCTCGAGAGCTGGGACCTTTCCTTGGTAATGCTTCTTGAAGTACCACTCTGGCTTCTCAGCGAGATGGATGTTGATCACTTCAGCACTACAATTTATTTTCTACAAACAACCCTATTTTCAACACTACCTGAGTCCCTTCTTCGCAAGAGTGAGAATCACACGTTCGGCCCACGGGCAGAATCTCATGTTGTAGACTCTGATGACTCCTGGGGCTGGTGCTGGTGGTTCTGGATCTCCTGAAGTGAGATTGAACTCGAAGTTTGGTAAAATGTTCTACCTTTACGGAGGGTGCGAGTATTGATTCCAAGAACGGCCATTGTTGTGTTCGTTGTAGAAATTCTTCGCGAGAAGTTCCTTAAGAGATTCATCCTAGAAATGAGGAAACAACGTGGTAGGTGTCAGAGCATGATATTGTGTTGTGATAGTGTAGAGGTCTAGAATCATTCATAGATCGGTGAGTGATAAGAAGGAGATGTAGTAATGGTTGTATGAACTGTGTTGCCTAGTGTTTTCCATCACTGAATATCGTTTGTGTGGATGGATAACAGGTAGAATAGTGAAGCGGAAAGGATGAATATGGTCACTCAGCGTTGTTCTACTTTCAAAACTTGTTTATAATGAATTGTGAGAAGTTAAGAATCGCCCGCTTCAAAGGCATCAGAAAGGAAAATAAAGTTTGCGAGGTGAACTACAAAAAGAACTGACCGACATTCAGACAGAATGAGAGAGCGTGAGACTTTATTGCGTCAGACGGAAAACTAGGCATGATGACAATTACTGAACATTGATGATCGAGAAACAACAGAAATTTCGTAATAGTTTCATCTAGGAAATGTCATTCTTTGTTCGATTGGAAAAAATCTAAGCAAGAGAAATTGTTTGCAAAAGGTGACAAACACATTCGACTTGTTTTTTATCGAACACTTTGGGTCGGTCAAAACAAGACTCGAAGATATTCATCCCTAAATCTAGCTTTAAATCATCGATCAAACATGCTGGGTTCAGATTACATGATGATGTGTATTTCATCGTATGAATATTGTCTAGATCAGACTGTTAAAGATACTACGAATCCTAAAGAATAGCTCAAACTGCTTTTGGTGTAACTGAAATGTCTAGTTTCTAGTTCTGGCTTGATAAACAACAGCGATTATGAACTTTAGTGATAACCAAAACAAATTATCCGAATGCTTCATACATAATAACAATTCTGTACATTTTGAAGTTTAAAAATTATAAAAATTAACGGAAAAGTTTTCAAAGTCCGGCGTCGAAGGCGAACGATCCTCCAGAGAGATACGATTGGAGGAAGATGTTAGCATGGTCAAGTGGCTGTAGGACAGGTTGGAGCTGAAATTGAAGTTGGTTGATGCTTATAATTCATGTCTCGGTTCAACTTGTCACAAGACCCATATTGACCACAAGTAAATATGGACTGACTTTTGGAAGATTGTAGACAGCCTTAAACCATTTGGCAAGTTTTGGATATTTGTCAGCCAAGAAGTCACCCTTTGCTAGCCCAATGTCAGTATCCGTTGTGTTGTAGGTCCAGTAGACACGTTCGAAGAATGGAAGAGTGAGCAAATCAGCGAATCCAACGGATGAACCTGTGATTCATATAAGTTAACGATTTCCCTGTGAATTCACCTCCAAAGAAGTCATCGGTGAGAAGACCTTCAATCTCTCTCAGAGCCTCGTGGAACTTCTTCACATGCTCCTCGTGCTTCGATGCATCTTGGTTCCCGAGAACGAAAACGTACCAAGCCTGAGATTTGGCGATTGCATTCATTTGAGATGTCCGCGTACCTTTGGAAGGATAGAAAGCCTCTCAACGAGCAGTTTCTGTTGAACCTTGGCATAGGCGTCAGTTGGCAGAATTCTGTTCTCTGGGAACTGATCGTCGAGGTATTCTGGAATGAGTCCGGACTCCAGGACGATTTTTCCATTATACTCCAAGGCTGGAACTTTTCCTTGGTAGTGCTTCTTGAAGTACCACTCTGGCTTGTCCTGGAGATGGATGTTGATCACTTCGGCGCTGAAATTCCAATTCTACAGGAATTCTCATTTCGATCGTACTCAAGTCCTTTCTGCGCAAGAGTGAGGGTAACACGTTCAGCCCATGGGCAGAATCTCATGTTGTAGACTCTGATGACTCCTGGGGCTGGTGCTGGTGGTTCTGGGTCTCCTTAAGCGAAAGTAGGCAAATAGGCCGTTTGAGTATTACCTTTGCGGAGTACGCGGCTGTTGAGTCCGGTAAGTGTCATTGTTGTTTTTGTTGATGAAAACCTTCGCGGGAAGTTCCTTAAGAGATTCATCCTAGATATTGGACAAAACTGTACAAGAGAAAAAATTTAGCGGAGAGTAGTGCTCATATATTTACTTCTTTGTCGGGTTGCTTATAGTATTTTTCAATTTTTATGTCTTCTCTTGTCGAAAATAGAATCTTCATGCGATTTGTCAAGTTTCAATTCCAACCGGAGGTAGAAAAAGGATGAAAGCCAGAAAACAGAACAGCTATCATTTCGGCGGAAGGTGAAAGGTTCGATGAGCGTAGAGCGAAACGCGGAAGGTACAAGATAGAATTCGGCTCAACGCTGCAAGCCAGAAGACCTTCGGCTCTTTTAAAGGGATCGAATGATGACAGAACATGAGATACAGAGAGGTTGGAAACCCCTGCGATTTCGCAATGCGTCGAAGGAACCAGAGAAATGTAGTTTGTGCGGTTCACTACAAAAAGAACAAACAGACTTTCAGACAGAATGAGATATTGTGAGACATTATTGCGGAAGACAGAAACTAGGCATGTTTACTTGTTTACTCCATGTCGATTTGTGTTGCATTTGGAAAGGGAAAGGTCTCATTCAAATAGATCGTTTTTATTACAATTAAAGAACAATGACGAGGAGGGGTTGATCAGGAACAAAAATTTCGTAATAGTTTTATCAGTGAAATAGTCAACCTTTGCTCCATTGCGTAAGGAAACTCTGTTATGATTACATGTTGTTTTTGAACTTCATTGATAAAGAAAAATATCTGAATGCTTAATGAAAATAATAATGAAGTGAGTTAAGAGGTTTAAAAATTATCGAACATGCTTTCTTTAGTCCGGCGTCGAAGGCTAACCTATCCTACAGAAAGATACAATGATTTCAGAATGTCCAAGTGACTCTAGGATAGGTTGGAATTAGTCGAGGTTGACACTAATGCATTTAGGCTTAGGATTGACCAAAATGGTTTTAAATTTTAATTTACAAATTTAATGAAGTTGTGCACATTTATAATAATATAATTTATTCCGTAAAGCGGAGTAAAGGAGAATGAGACAAAGAGAAAAGGAAAAACAAACTTGTGATAGAGTATCGAAATCGTATGTGTATGAAAAAATAAAAATAAAAGGGATTGAAACATGAGGACGGGAATATGGGGGGAAGAGAAAAGAAGTCGAGTACGCGGTGACTATATCGAGAAGGGTCCAGCAATAGGTGCACCCATCTGGAGACTTTTGTTCCCTCTGATTATAGCTTGTTCCAAGTAAATGAGGCCCACCAACCACCGTTACGAGGTTGCCTAACTAGGATAGAAATTGGCTGATTTGTTTCTATTCCAAGACCGCTTTTACCAAAATTCTCGCAAGAAAGACTGGTATCAATTGTGAATGTAGATTGAATGTCAAGATGACTCATAAAAGATGTTTCCAAGCTAGATTTTCCTTGAAAAGAGTTTAATTCCCATTGAAAATCTAATTCCAGCGTGTTTTGATATCAGATTTCCGTTTAAAAAAAGGTTGATTCCCGTTATTTGTCAATCCGGGATGAGGGGAAGTACTGATTTCCTGTTCTCACAACGTTGTTCCATCTTGTTTTCGGGAGTTGTCCATTGTCAGCACACCTTGGCAAAGACATAAGACAATATAACCGCTTCGCAACCGCTTTGCCGACCCGCCCTTTCATTTTCGAAACTCTTTCTATTTTAATTAATGTTTTACTTGACATAATGAACGTTGCGGACTGTTCCCAACGATAGTTTTACCTACTTCAAACATATTTCCGTTACGATTTGTGAATCTGGGACAAAAAAAGTAAGCAAAGTAGATTTTTTTTAACTACAGTAACTGAAATTTGATCTACTATTCCGATTTGCTTTGCTTACACTTTTCAACTGTGTTTGCCGCAGTGTGTTGTCAGCACATTATGAGTGCTCATCCAAAGCGTCTATTTCTCATTCCAAAAAGTTGCTCCCAGCGGATTTCTGGTTGAGAGTTAGTTCTTGTAATCCTTCTCGAATTGCCTTTGCAACCTAATTCCTCTGATTTCTCCCTCCAGAGTGTCTGAACGGTTAATTGTTTACCTAAAAGGTTGTGCTCTCTCGCGTCTTCCAGATAAGCTGGTCTATGTGAATGAAGTTTTCGGAAGATTTGAATAAGGAAAAGCAAGTGATTATTCCGTTCCGGCCTTTTCATCTCTGGTTCGCTAACTATTTTTGGTTGTTTGTTATTTCTTGTACACCTAGAGAATCGGTCCCAAGTGACAAGGAACATGACATACACTGAATATTCTGTACTACTATAAGAAACCGTATCACACATTTAGTGCTTGGTTATCAGTCGGTTTTTTCTCTCTAGCCGTTTATTTCTGAAATTGATATATTTAGATAATAATACACATAGCTTCCTCTACCTGTAGAAAAGTCTGGCCTAAATCGGGTACTTAGTACCGTAGCAGTTTCGCCTTGAAATACAAAAACCATTTACGTAATGAGCCTTTAATTTCAGAATGGACTGAAAGTAAGAATGATAATATAAATTCACAAAGATCTAACTGTTCGTTGTGAGAGTCCCGACCCTACCGTACTCATTCTGCAAAGTTGAGATTAGAGCGCGTTAGAAAACGGTCATGCTTCTAGCGATATACGTGTAATAATCTCATGGTGAAAAATGGAAATTTACATAATACGTTTTTATATAAGAATCGAGAAATTTTTCGATTATCGAATTTGGATTCTATTTAAATGAACGAAAATTGAGATCCTTCAAGAATTTAGGACCCATTAGTTGAAAAATGACAAAAAATTCAAACTTCAGTTTCTAGCTCGGAAAAAATGTTGTTGCATTATCAAACAAATTATTACCTCTACCAAACGATTCAGTTTTCGATTAGTACCAACTTTTTCATGTGGGATAGCTAAGCTTCTCTTCTCCTCATCTGCCAGACGATGCCCATAAAAGTGATGGAAACACTGCGCACGATGAAATGTAGCACCATTTAAGGAGTCTGCTTCCACTATCGTCTTACACTCGCATTTCTCTCCTTTTTCACACTAAAAACAACTAGTACTTAGGTTTTGTCGTGACTTTCTTCATGATTTGAATGATTTTCGTAGATACTTCAGTATAATGTTTTGTGAAATGCTTGTAAAAACGAAACAGTAATGTATTGCTGCTTTTATTCGCCAAATAACAGGCGTCGAAAAAATTATGTTTTTCGACTGGGAAAATGAACAGATATTTATAGCTAGCAGTTGTCTCGGTTTATGGTTAAATTTGAGTTAAAAAATAACCATGAATTTTGGGAAATACTACGTTTACATCGTTAGAAAAACAAAAATTTTGATCTTGAAATGTTTGATTTAAATCGGGGTACAACTCTAGTAAAATCATCTAAATCTTCCAACAAAAATGAATTCATCAGACCCAAACTGCGTCAAGCGCAGTAGAAAAGTGTCGGATCAAGCAGCGAGGGGAGGCGACCAATAAGCAGCGAGCACAAACCCCGCCCCTTCGTAAACCGCGCGTCGCCAAAGATCAAATTACAGTTTCTATAGCCGAATAACCTTTTCTGAGACGCTTTTTTTTCGAATAAATGATAAAAAGTAGGAGAAATTCGTAGTATAGTATCTTCTTGTAGACTACACACCGCGACACCGAAAATGGAATTTGAACCGGCGCGTTGCAGGCTCCTGCAACGCGGTTCTCTACAGGGCGCGACCGCACATCAATATTTTCGAAAATATTTTTTCATTCTTTTTCCCTATTCTTAGCTTTTTCTCATGTTATCAAGCAAATTTGTTCTGCTATTCGCTATTGGAAAATCGCAAATGATGTAACTTTCCAGTTTTTCAATTTAGTTCCATGGTTAATCTCACGATCCTCAGGTAAAACGTTCGGTGTCCGGATAGAGTAAAAACGGTGTCCGGACTGAGTCCAGCAGGTTTAGCGAATTTTACCCATATAGGCACGGTTTCTATTCTATCCAGACACGGTTTTTACTCTATCCAGACATGGTTTTGACTCTATCCAGACACCGTTTCCTATCCAGACACGGTTTTTGCTCCGCCCAGACACGGTTTCTACTCTATCCGGACACGGTTTTTACTCTATCCGGACACCGTTTCCTATCCAGACACGGTTTTTACTCTATCCAGACACGGTTTTCACTCTATCCAGACACGGTTGCATTTAAATATTTATTGACATACTAAAAAATTTTAAAATCTGCTTCTTCTTCCATTAGTTAAAGGTCTTCTATTCTTTCCAACGCGTAGCGTGCTCAAAATCTTATTGTCCTATCAGTGTTGTCCACATGTTACGATGTTCACCGAGGTCTTCTTATTCTGAAATATTCAAATGTAAGATATGTAGATTTTTATGCTTGTATTATAACCAAACATAGGAACAAGACAGTCTTGTTTAACTCGACGCAATGAATTTAATACAATATCAGTCAGATATCACACAATCAGTATTCATGACATGAAAATTTGAAGGTTTTGAATTACGAAAAGAACGACACTGGCCCTGAATCTCAGTGTTCTTGAAGCTACAGGAAAAAGAACTAGTACTTACCATTTCGAAAATAGAAGAACTTCGTGCGTCCAAAGCATATGCTCTCCTGACAGACAGAGATTGCAGTCTTCTCTAGTATTGAAGTTGAAGGAAGCCTGTAAACTTTATACTTATTATTTGTGCAAGGTTATTTCGCAGAGAGAATATGAAAACAGGGCACAATCAATCTTTTTTATAGACAATGAACATATTTTCGTTCGAAATATAGTCTTTTTGAAAAATTGAGTCGCGTCAATTTGTTGAAACGGGATGAGAAGAAATTCTTTTTATTTTCAATATTCTCAGTCTGTGAAAAAATCGGGAAAAATCGTGAAAAATTAGAAAACAGAACGAAAACTTAGGATAAAAAACAAAATTCAAACACGTTCCGTAGAATTGTAAGTGGAGCGCGTTCCCACAAAAAAAATCGGTGTCTGGATAGACTCATAACAGACACGGTTTCTACTCGTCTAGGCATTGTAAACCATATGGACACCGAATTTGAAATCGGTATCTGGATAGTCTCATAATAGACACGGTTTCTACTCGTCTAGGCATTGTAAACCATATAGACACCGAATTTGTAATCCGTGTCTGGATAGACTGATATGGACACAGACTGATATGGACATGACACCGTAAACTTTACAGACACGAAACGTTTTACCTCCTCTTCAGAGATACACATTCAAACTACTCATTTCTTCACACTCCTTCTGGCATCCAAGCAACATTTCGGGTCACCGATTCATTGTCAGGTACCGGCAGAGTCACCGAAGTCATGGGTAGA
>OZ022252.1:13037546-13040046 GCA_963978915.1 Caenorhabditis parvicauda
AGCCTGTAAACTTTATACTTATTATTTGTGCAAGGTTATTTCGCAGAGAGAATATGAAAACAGGGCACAATCAATCTTTTTTATAGACAATGAACATATTTTCGTTCGAAATATAGTCTTTTTGAAAAATTGAGTCGCGTCAATTTGTTGAAACGGGATGAGAAGAAATTCTTTTTATTTTCAATATTCTCAGTCTGTGAAAAAATCGGGAAAAATCGTGAAAAATTAGAAAACAGAACGAAAACTTAGGATAAAAAACAAAATTCAAACACGTTCCGTAGAATTGTAAGTGGAGCGCGTTCCCACAAAAAAAATCGGTGTCTGGATAGACTCATAACAGACACGGTTTCTACTCGTCTAGGCATTGTAAACCATATGGACACCGAATTTGAAATCGGTATCTGGATAGTCTCATAATAGACACGGTTTCTACTCGTCTAGGCATTGTAAACCATATAGACACCGAATTTGTAATCCGTGTCTGGATAGACTGATATGGACACAGACTGATATGGACATGACACCGTAAACTTTACAGACACGAAACGTTTTACCTGAGATCCGTGCTATTAGTGAAGTAAACTTTCCCAACAGAATTTTAATTCTATAAAGCTAGAAAATGGTCATTTCGGAATGAAACAAACTAGAACACATTAAATAAATACTCCTGATGTCTCCTCTCTACATGTATCATACTTCCATCATTCTCCCATAACTTCTACCAACAAATCATTTTCGTTTTCAGAAACCTGGCTATGGCACGCGTCTTTGATTGGGGCGACTAACCAGGTTTTGACATGATGGCACAGGCAGATTCCAGTGTACTTTGTAAAGGTAAATTTTCGAAAATGTAAAACATTATCGACAGTTTTTCATTATTCACCTGTGGTTTTTAGAAAGTAACCATTCAACCAAATTGAACGTTTTCTTGATTTTTTATCTATTAATTTTTCAATATCTATGAATCTGTTTGCAGGTACAACCGTCTGAGAAACAGGAAGGTCATCTGGTCAAGGTGCACTGAAATCGACAACAGGAATACAACAGACTTTCACAGTTAATATATTTTTACCACGTTTGTTATTTTCAAGAGCTATGGTTCTCAGTGTTACATTTTAAAGTGACTGTGATTTAAATTTTGTATGTGGTCATGAATTTTTAACCGCTTTTAGACACACGTATGTTAACAATTTCCTATCATTTTTTCAGATATTTTCGTAACATTTTTGCGAAATTCTTCTCACAGTCTACAAGAAGACACTATACTACGAATTTCTCCTACTTTCTATCATTTGTTCGAAAAAAACGCCTCAGAAAAGGCTATTCGGCTATAGGAACCGTAATTTGATCATCGGCGACGCGGGACTTACGAAGGGGCGGGGTTTGTGCTCGCTGCTTATTGGTCGCCCCCCTCGCTACTAGATCCGACACTTTTCTACTGTGCTTGACGCAGTGTGGACTATGAGAAGAATTTCGCAGAATAGTTACGAAAATATCTGAAAAATGACAGGAAATTATTAACATACGTGTGTCTAAAAGCGGTTAAAAATTCATGACCACATACAAAATTTAAATCACAGTCACTTTAAAATGTAACACTGAGAACCATAATTCTTTAAAAAAAAAAACAAGCGTGGGAAAAATATATTAACTGTGAAAGTCTGTTGTATTCCTGTTGTCGATTTCAGTGCACCTTGACCAGATGACCTCCCTGTTTCTCAGACGGTGGTACCTGCAAACAAATTCATAGATATTGAAAAATTAATAGATAAAAATCAAGAAAACGTTCAATTTGGTTGAATGGTTACTTTCTAAAAACCACAGGTAAATAATGAAAAACTGTTGATAATGTTTAACATTTTTGAAAGTTTACCTTTACAATGTACACCGGAATCTGCTTGTGCCATCATGTCAAAACCTGGTTAGTCGACCCAATCAAATACGCGTGCCATAGCCAGGTTTCTGAAAACGAAAATGATTTGTTGGTAGAAGTTATGGGAGAATGATGGAAGTATGATATATGTAGAGAGGAGACATCAGGAGTATTTATTTAATGTGTTTGAGTTTGTTTCATTCCGAAATGACCATTTTCTAGCTTTATAGAATTAAAATTCTGTTGGGAAAGTTTACTTCACTAATAGCACGAATTGTGAGATTAACCATGGAATTAAATTGAAAAACTGGAAAGTTACATCATTTGCAATTTTCCAATAGCAAATAGCAGAACAAATTCGCTTGATAACATGAGAAAAAGCGAAGAATAGGGAAAAATAATGAAAAAATATTTTCGAAAATATTGATGTGCGGTTGCGCCCTGTAGAGAACCGCGTTGCAGGAGCCTGCAACGCGCCGGTTCAAATTCCATTTTCGGTGTCGCGGTGTGAGACCTTTGGCAGTCTCAACTGTGAGCCCAACCTCAAAGAGAACTGAGTGTTACTGTGAACGTTTACTTCGATTCGATCTCAGTAGTCTCCAACACTCCCAAGGAACCAAATGCTGT
>OZ022252.1:13042546-13082546 GCA_963978915.1 Caenorhabditis parvicauda
TTTTCATCGTTTCGACATCTTTCTAAGTTACATGTGAAAGATTCCAGATAGTTTGCCTTTGAACTTGTGGCTCACCTTCTCGAAAATTATTGAGTTGTGGTCACTGTTTTATTCATAAAATGGAAACGCTATGTAGTAGATGTCCGGTTCTTTGTGGACTCATTCTCTACATTACTACTGTCAATTTGAGAATTATGGCGTACTCTTTCAGCTTTCTACAATCTCAATTTTTAAATGATTTTGTTACTGAAAATAACTTTCTTTTACATTCAAACATCTCACTAAACGTTTTTCTTGAACTTAATTCACAAAGAACTTTGATTCATCCGTTTTGACAATTTCAGACCGCCTCTGTAGAACCCTGCACATTCGTTCATCCTTTTACTCTAGTTCGGTTCTCTCCAAAAAACTTCAAACCATTTGTCAGTAGACGTCTAGATGTTTAGCTGAATCAGAAACATGTTAGGAAGGTGTCTACAAAGAATTAGACATCTACTACCTAGCGTTTCCATTTTATGAATAAAACAGTGACCACAACTCGATAATTTTCGAGAAGGTGAGCCAAAAGTTCAAAGGCAAACTAACTGGAATCTTTTACATGTAACTCAGAAAGATGTCGAAACGATGAAAAAGCTGTTCATACCAATTTTAAAAAAGATCCAGTTCATCTGGAGCAAGAAGAACTCCATAAAAGGTTGATATCGTTTTCGCGGGGTTTTCAGTCAAGTACGACTTCTTCAATCTCATGTGATGGCATTGAACAATTACCGATTGAATGGATTTTTTGATTTTTATCATGTTAATAGTATAAACTATCATAACTATGCACTTGAAAATAGGGAAATTCTTAATGAATGAAAAGAAACGAAAATGAGATGAAAAGAGGAAAAAGTCAATTTTGAATGGTTTTAAGAAAATGATCTATTTTATTGCTCAATTATTTCCTATTGTTCATATATTTTCAGACAGTGCTTGAAAATGTTTTCTTCGACATCTCTGAAGTTCACAGACCAATCCGTAACTCCCAGGTTGATATAAGCCAAAAAATTTTTGGGTTCGTATCTTTATGCCCGGCACTGTATATCTTTGTCATTCATGAACGAGAAAATGTTTTTGTAGTTATCCGCTCCCGGTTCCTCCCCCTGTCTTCGTTCCTTCGTTATATAGACTCGAAAGCTGTGGAAAAATATAAAAATGTCAAGACTTCCTTCTCCTTCAATTCTCGCACTCACTTTTTATATGATGATCTTGATGTTGAAAGCCTAGTTTTCGACATGTTTTCCGATGGCCGAAATAAAGTAGGTTGATCAATGCCCTCCAGTAAGAAAAACTCACTAACTCTCCAATATTTTTTGGTGCCCATATGTCTTGTTTGTGTCCTTTCTTCATTAAATATGCCAGGAACGTAATCTTGAATAATAATTTTGTCGTTTGTTCTATTACAATCGAAGCTCATAAGGACCACAAACTAGACACATGGATCACACTGAAGATATGAGATATTTCTCCAGCATACCAAGTCCATTTCAAACAGGATACATAATGTACCCTCTAGAATAATAATAATAATATTTTCGTGCTTTCTGTATAGTAATTTTACAAAAAAACACATAGGGAACACAAATTAGACACAGGTGCACACCTCAGCAAAGGCATAAGACAATATAACCGCGTCGCAACCGCTTTGCCGACCTTCGCTTTCATTTTCGAAAGTGTTTGTACTTTAAAAAATGTTTCACTAGACATATTGAACGTTGCGGACAGTCCCAACGATAGTTTTACCTACTTCAAACACTTACGTTACGATTTGTGAATCCGGGGCGAAAAAAAGTAGGAAAAGTAAAGAATTTTGAACTACAGTAACTGAAATTTGATCTTCTCTATCGATTTTCTTCGCTTACACTTTTCAACTGCGTTTGCCGCGGTGTGTGGCGCTAAGTCTCTAGAATTAAAATAGTGTCGTCAACTCACCTTCTTACACTCTATTAACATGCCACACTCTCATACTCTTCCATGTAAACCACTTGTGTGCAAGAAATCAACTGGAATAATTCTATGAACGTTGTTCCTCCTCAGCCAGTGCGCATCCCCACATCCCACCGTTGTCCCCCGCCATCTAATAGCCCATTGTAACTCCGATGCCGAGCTTCCGTGATGGAATTAGGTTGGTTTGAGTGCAATTTGATCTTTGCACCAAGATTTGCATGTCATCAGGATTGGTAGAGGTGGAAGACGTTAATTTGAGTAGGATGTTCTAGGGATGGGCAAATCGCCAGTCATTGGCTAACGATTGGCTATCCTTTTTTCATTAGCCAATTGCATTGGCTAACGATTGGTTATTGAATTGGAGAGCGCCTGCAGTTGCACTTTCTCAGCCTTATCGACGTTGAAGATGGTGTTGTTCACATGATATCATTTTGCCAATTGAATAGTCAATCGCTCGCCAATGCAATTGGCTAATGAAAAGAGGATAGCCAATCGTTAGCTAATGACTGGCGATTTGACCATCCCTACGGTTATTCTATTCAAAACTTTTTCTGATATTACTGATTGAAAAATTCGATCTTTACTATTTTCGGTAATTTCCAAGGCTTCATGAAAACATTTAAACGCTATTTTTCAATTAATATCACTTGTTTTTTGATTACTAAATAGTTTTAAACTGCTGTCCCTATACACATAGCTTCTTCTACCTGTAAAAAAGTCTGACCTCCGTAAATCGGTTACTCAGTACCGTAGCAGTTTCGCCTTGAAATACAAGAACGATTTAAGTAATGCGCTTTTAATTTCAATGGACTGAAAGTAAAAATAATAATTTAAATCCACAAAGATCTAACTGTTCGTTGTGAGAGTCCCGGTTCCTACCGTACTCATTTTACAAAAATGCGACTGGCGCGCGTTTGAAATCGGTCGGACTTTTTGCTAGATATGTGCTATAGTTTTTGATAGATTCCGTTGTTTCCGGTACTTTTTTAAAAGTCGCGCTCTCGTCTGATGTCGTAGGGTGGGAAAAAGACGTAATGCACCAAGTTTATGACCAATAAAAAATCAAGAAACTTTTCAACACTTTTGCACTAACTAGTCCCAAATAATCGTGAATGAACTCAGAAAATTCCAAACGTCTGGTCTTGTAGTAAAAATTTCAACCATTGCATTTTCTAATGGTAATTTCTATGGATTACCTTCAAAGTGAAAATAAATCTCAATTCATGAAATTCGATATGTTTGAGTTCACTAATCTCGGGTCAGTAAAGGTCTACTCGCTGCGTATTCTCTCCGTCGGCTCTCTTGAGCTTCATCATAGTTGTCGGCAAAATTGGATTTGCATTTGGGTTATCCGTGCTCGTCTCACCTCAGCACACTTTGTGCTACACGCACTCGACTCATGCGGTCATGTCAACCATGGTTATCATAATGTTAAATAAGTATGAAGTAACACTTTGTGAGCGGTGATCTTCGCACTCAACTTCCGCATTTGGCAGATTTCTTAGTAGTATAATTATGACCTGCCGATGTTAGAAAATTTTCAATCCAGAGCAGGGGTGGTTACGAAATTGCCGGTCCATTGGTACCGTTAAACGTTGAATTACCAATTGTCTTGATTTTAACGAAACTGGTAACTGTTCAAACGAGTTTAGCGGAAAATTTCACTGAACAGTTAATCTTTTTAAATTCTGTAACCAACGCTGATCTATACTCTAAAAACCAGTTAAAACAAAATGTACAACATGTGCTCTAGATATCTACAACGCATGTACAGCACACGCTTCAAATAACTTGAAGGAGATGTTATAAATATAGAGATTTCTTACGGCTCATCTGCCGTAAAATACAGTTCATAGAATTACTGAAAAATATAACTTACATGTTAATTCGATAGCTTTTTCAGTCACCAATCATTCCTACAATGGTGAATCATTGTTTGTCATAGGAATATTTTTATTCCAGGTGCTGGGTCATTAAACTTGGAGAAAAAGTTCTGACACTGAATTAGAATATGTTATAAACATTCATTTTTCATCACGATTAGCTTATCGTCTAACCATGAACTCTCTCCACGCACTTCTTCAAGTATTTTGAAATCTTATTTCATCTCTCGTCCCGAAATTTAGTTCATGTTCTTTTGTCATTTTTGTTTGAGACGCCTCGTCTCATCTGTTTCATTTTTGATATGCCAGCCGGATGTCAGAAATGTTCGTATGTTTTTGGCCCAAAACGTTGCACATTCAAGCTTGAGTCGTCTTTCTCATGGAATTCTTACATATTTTATGCTCTGTTCTTTAAAAGTATGCCCCATAGAGTATTGTACTCTTGAGTCTAACTGGCTTCATTGAATTTTCAAAAACCGTAGAAGTTTCCCGAAAAGTGAATCTTGCTTTGAACGAGCTGGACTTCTAGGTCTCTTTTCATATTATGTTGGCTAGTCTACTTCTAGTTCTCACGGGCTTCATTGAATTTGAAAAATGTTGTTGAAGTTCCCTGAAATATTTCCTTGAACCAACTGGACTTCTCCAGAACATTTATCTTATTTATCCGGGTTTACAAGTTTTCGCCAAAATTTCGGGGTGGGTGATTTTTTATACCACTGAATGGGAAGAATTTTTAAAAAGAATCTTTGTAATTTTTCCGGATCTAACAAAAGCTCTATGTTTTCGAATTTTCTAGAATCCATATAACCTCTCACTGTAATTGACAAATTTTTCCGTTTGAAATGAATATTTTTAAATTTCTCCCTTATGTTTAGAGCAACTCTTCTTCAAGCTCACTATCAATTGAATTGAAAAGTTTATTCTCGGAAGGTAAGAATAATAGATAATAGAACATATATTGCCCTGTTATTTGACGAAACCTCTATGAAAAGATGTTACTAGCAGCCATAAAGTAGTAACCAACGTGCCCTCCACTATCTCAAATCCGATTCCCACAGGTATAGCTCACAATCCAATGACTAGTAGTATCAAATGTTGGTTTTTGCTCCTGCGACATTCAGTGTTCTTCATTTTTCCTTTGTCATTTTGCTCAAGAACACATGTGGGTAACATTTTGGCGGGTTCCGTCTTGCAATCTTAAGATTGGTGTGTTCTTTCCTCTCAGAAACGTTCAGGTTGATCATATGAGTTACGATGTTTTATTTAGGGATTCTTCTTCTTGAATTATGTACTCCGTTTTATGGATACGATAATATAGGTACTTCTACCGACTCCCGCCTTCTGTCCTTTTCCACTTCAGACTTACATTTAGACTACGACTCTGATAGGTACCAGTAGTAGTGAGAAATCTGACTTTTCCGTTAGGTAACACCCAACCACATTGCGTATAGACTTCCAAGATTTCTTCATAGCTCCAGCAATGCACTTTAAGAATCATTCGGTAATATCTAATGGGTTTGTGAGAGCGCCAAGCTGCAGACTATATAGATACTCCCAAAGCAAACAAAACATCATTTAGTGAATTTTTAATTGAGTTCGGGAGAATATTACAAACACTCTCTCTCACTCTCTCTCTGTCTCTGTATCTCCCTCTCTGTCTGTCTGTCTGTCTCTCTCCGTCTGTCTCTCTGTCTCTGTATCTCCCTCTCTGTCTGTCTGTCTGTCTCGCTCTGTCTCTCTCTCCCTCTCTCTCTCTCTCTCTCTCCCTCTCTCTCACTCACTCACTCACTCTCTCTCTCTCTCTCTCTCTCTCTCTCTCTCTCTCTCTCTCTCTTTCACATACTCTCTCTCTCTTTATGGGGGAATTCCGATGATCAAACTAGTACATAACTATTTCCGGTATAAGATTCACAAAACTTCGTTTATGACTCAGAAATAGATAGAGAGTATGTAATATCGAATTATCATTACGGCCCCTCGTGTTATTCCTGTTCGTGTTCTGAAACAAGCGTTTTCCCGTTCTGCTTCAGAAGAAAATTCAATTCCAGCCGATTCGATTCGAATGTTTTTCAATGGAAAAGTTGACTCGTGACTTCTGACGGAGTTCGAACACACCTACTGCATCAGATGTGATCAACCAAAATATTTATTTCTTTCCCATGTTTAAGTAACGTTATTTCCATGGTGAAAAGGAGTTTCAGACCAATCCAACCAGAATAGCTAACTGTAACATATTTATTTTTAGAACTTTAATAAAATAGTAAAACCAAATAGTGTTCACCCTTGTTATATTAACTCGTTGGAACCTTCTAAATTACGGTCATATACAACTTGACAGATTGCTGGATAGGATCGTTTTTAATACCCTGATCGAACTACTAACACCATTGTTCTATCAATACTAACACCAGTATTCAGTTCTTTTCTTTCTGGTGACCTGGCAAAGTCCTTTTTTTCTCTGAAGTCAATTTTTCGCAAAAATGCTACACTGTCCTGACCGGAGCAGTTTCTGAAACAGGTTCTAAGATTCATCACATTCCCTTTATTTGTTCGAGCTTTTAGCGGCTATTTCTGGCCGTTATTGAAGCTTACGTATTTTTATTCGTTATGAATGAATATTATTATTATTAACCTCAATAAAATAGTAATAAAATTCCGATATGAGTTTTCACTAGAATCGCTATCCATAACACATCCATAATTTGAAAGTCAAAAAAATAGAAACCAGAATCCACACACGAGTCGTCCGTCACTAGAAGATTGATTCGTGAAAATCCCACTTACCAGAATGGCCATCTCATCCAATCGTTCAGAATGCTGTCAGCGGCCGGCCGGCGCTTCTCGAAATGCACAGCCTCACCAAGGCCGCGAGCACGGAACTATGCACTGGGTGTGCTGCCACCACCGCCAGCCGTCAAGTTGAGAACAAATGACATGATCAGCAAGGAAGAGCGCAGGTTTTTTTTTATTTACTGAAATTGAGAGAGGATATTGTGGATGACATCAAGGAAGTGAAATTTCTAAGCTATCGATGCACAGAGAGCTAAGATCAAAAAAATCGAGTGGGGGTGGCGTTTCAAAAAAGGCGCGAATCATCCGATCCCAATCAATAGATTTAAATTTTCGCTCCGGATGACCGCTTTGCAGCCGTTTATTGGTTTTTTTCCCATTTATTCCATGTATTCTGCTCAATTTTAGCCCTTAATAAACAAAAAAATTGTTGTTAAAGTTGTTGTAAGATATTTTGAGGAGACTAACCAGTATTGTTATCGAAAAAGTAGTTAAGGCCTCGATTTAAAAATTTTGCAACTGAGCGATTTTTGACCGACCATCCTTGGTTGTCCCACCCCGTTACGCCCACTTTTGGAATGGCCGAATGTGTTACGCCGTGCGATGTATGGGAAATTGATGTGACTCGATTTTTCATAATTCAATTTTTCTTTGAAACGGTTGACGACAACGCTACTAGCTGTTTTCAGTAGGAAACGTGCGTCAGCCTATTTTACGACTTTTCAAAATTAAAAACGCTAACAGTCGCGGGTCGGGACACTTTTTTATGAGCTTCTCGCAGCAAACCCTTTAGGACTTGATTGAGGATGCTGATTGAAGATCAAACGCGCTCTAATCTCAATTTTCAGAATGAGTACGGTAGGGTAGGGACTCTCGCAACGAACAGTTAGATCTTTGTTGATTTAAAATATTATTCTTACTTTCAGTCCATTGAAATTAAACGATCATTACGTAAATCGTTCTTGTATTTCAAGGCGGGACTGCTACGGTACTAAGTACCCGATTCACGGAGGCCAGACAATTTTACAGGTAGACGAAGCTATGTGGGATGGGATATCGATCTTGAACTATTGAAAAAAGGGTTCTCACCGAATTTGTCGCCCTCAAATTGATTTCTGAGCATTCACCCTATAGAAAACTGAATCAGTCCGATCTCCCTCCGACAAAGAACGTATCTATTCAAGCGCTTGCGGAACTAATACAAGGTGTCGCGTTCACATCCCATTCTCTTTGTAACATGTGCCGATACACTTTTTCAGATTCCTGGAAGCAGCGGAGAGCGGAGACAAGCCCACCATCCATGATTGTCTCGTACTCGTGAGTTTTGCTATTGTGACTTTGAAAACTTCCGATCGGATGGTACTGAATTACAAACTTGGAACTTTAGAACATCAACTTTATACAGTTGCAGGGATACATACAGGAATTTAAATTAGGTAATAGCAGGATTGAAACGAAATTTTAAAGAACCTAACAATGTTTTTGGATTTTTTTAAAACTATCACTAGACTGTCAAAAATTTGGAAGCATCATGAAGATTTTTGTGAAAAAATTGTTTCAAATTCGGTTAACAATTTTTTTCAAGCGAATCCGTTAATCGTTGGATAAAAAATTTTTCCAAGTTATAGAACCAGGAAGAGTTAAATCAATGGGGTTTCCACTGTTAATAAATCTGTTGATTGTTAGAACGAAGATAAGTTTTGTCCCACTCCTGGTTCGCTCGTTCCTAGTGATTGATAATGATTTATGTATATGTTTTTTTTTACTGAATTGATGATTGTAAAAGTGAGTCTGGGTCGATTTTACGAAATGTGGCAATGGATTGAGTCAAACCGTTGACAGAGATCTATTCAGTCAAAACGGGATGGAAACATTTCACTCAACGTGAATTGTCTCGACTCGATGGGACGAACAGCTCTGGAGATCGCAGTGGACAATGAGAACATCGAAGTCGTGGATCTCCTCCTCAAACAGGAGAATATTCGGATAGGAAATGCACTGTTGTGTGCTATCAGAGAAGGTTCCTGTTAATTTATCAACAATTGCGTATCTTGAAGTTTTTTGCAGTTTCTATGTGATTAAGCAGTGGGAAAGTACAAAGTCGCAGTACTTTCGACTATTAGAGAAAACGTTGTATGCTAACCAACCGTAGTTTGAAGTTTTAACAGAATGTGTCTTGTTATGTACACATTTTCAATCATTTTAATAGAAAATTGGAAAGAACTAGGAATTTTAACTTAATCAAAGCTGATTTTTTAAATTTTCGTAATGGAGTAATTCTCAATTATTTTTTTCAATTACAAAAATACATTTCCAGGAGTCTACCGCCTGGTCGAAATGCTAGTCAATCACCCGAGCATAACCAGGGAGATGCTAGGTGACGGCTGGAGCCAATATTTAGACGCCTCGGAAGCAGCCAGTGCTGAATACTCGAGGTGAAATCATTTCATCCTACTGGTACCAAATAAAATAATTCAGTGACATCTCTCCAGTCATACTAGCCGCACAGCTCAATCAGTTTGAGATTCTGCAGATGCTCCTTCGCAAAGATGCGTCTATCGAGAAACCGCATAGGTGATTCAGATAGCTTCCTCTACCTGTAAAAAAGTCTGACCTCCGTAAATCGGTTACTTAGTACCGTAGCAGTTTCGCCTTGAAATACAAAAACGTAAAAGTAATGCGTCTTTAATTTCAATTGACTGAAAGTAAGAATAATAATTTAAATTCACAAAGATCTAACTGTTCGTTGTGAGAATCCCGACTCCTACCGTACTCATTTTGCAAAAATGCGACTGGCGCGTGTTTGAAATCGGTCAGACTTTTTGCCAGATATGTGTGATTATTTTTCGGTTTGGAACTGAAAGTTATCGTCAGATGGGTTTCCTGTGTATCGGATTACGAAATGATCAATTTAGAGGATGAAACAGATTTTTGCAACGTTTATTTCACCATTGTTGTATTGAAATTGAAAAAAGTGGTTAATTGAGCTATCAACAGATTTATATGAATGAGAATTTTGTAACGAAGTAAGTAGGAAGTATGCTGTTTCAGAGACAATACACACTGCGGTAAACGCAGTTGAAAAGTGTAAGCAAAGAGAATCGATATGGTAGATCAAATTTCTGTTACTGTAGTACCAAAAAAATCACTTTTCCTACTTTTTTTTCATCCCAGATTCACAAATCGTTACGAAAAAATGTTTGAAGTAGGTAAAACTATCGCTGGGAACGGTTAGCAACGATCATTATGTCAAATGAAACATTTATTAAAGTACCAACACTTTCGAACATGAAAGCGGAGGTCGGAAAAGCGGTTGCGAATCGGTTATATTGTCTTATGCCTGTGCCCAGGTGTGCAGTATAATCTTTTTCTAATCAAAATATCTTCACAAGAATCCTTCTTTACAGAAAATTATTTGTTTTTTGCACGTTGTAAAATCCAGAAGATGTTTGATGAAAACAGAGAAATCGGTTGTGCTTCTATTGTTCTCACTTTAAACCCAGTAGGAATGATCAGATTATTGTAGTTATCTGTTGTGATAAAAACACCTTTTCAGGCATTCATGCATCTGTGAGACGTGTGACAAGGAACGTCTAAACGACTCCCTACAGTACTCTCTGAAGCGTATCAACACATATCGAGCACTTGCAAGTCCTGCGTGGATGAGCTTGACGAGGTTTGTTGAGTTTTGATCTGTATAAAATTATAAATCGGTTTCACTTGATAACTTTATTCCATTTTTCGCTATAACAGGGGTTTCGACGGAGTCCTAAAAAAGACGGGAGTGAGGAATTTTACACATTCTAAAAACCCGCGTTTTGTATTTTGACCTGTTCTCGAGTACCCATTTTAGTCCCGACCCAATCCTTTCCGCCTTCAAACTCAGTTGGGACCTTCAACGGCTTGCGTTTGAGGAGCACGAGTTCAAGGAGACGTACCTACAGGTAACCATCATTTTTTGATGTAGAGAAACATCATAATTCCAGCTGGCCGAACAGTGCAAGCAGTTCGCATGCGATCTTCTCAGTCAGTGTCGTAGTAGCGAAGAAGTCATCGCGGTGCTCAACAAGGATGGAAACGGAAATGATGATAATATTGATGTGTGGGCGTCCAAGTTGTCTCTATCTAGGCTCAAGCTAGCGATCAAGTATGAACAGAAAGCGGTATGATTTGAATTTATCACCGTTATTTGTGAAATCCCCACGCATGGTGCGACGTGTCTAATCAAATTTTAAAATATTGTACGTATATCCATACAATTATTTCCTAAACTGATGCATCCTTTTGCTCGCGTTAAATGCGAACTTGGAATGAAATCGCAATTTTAAACATCAATAAATTGATTATTTACATTTTAGGTTCAGCCACTAGATTGAGTCTAATAATTTCGATTGATCTTATATACGAATTTAAAACCTTGAAACAACCTTTGGAGTGAAGTTTCGGAAAACTACAAATATCATTTTGTTATTATGTGATAATGAAGAACTGTGAAACTACATAAATGATGAAGAATATTTTATGGAAAAATGAAGAAGAATTTGGAAAAAACATTCTCAAATTGCGAATTTTCGGGCTTTTTTTTAAAAATGAAATTACGACTAATCCGTTTGGTTTATTTCTAGTTTTATTTGCATCATATAATCTATCTTTTTTATTGCTGGTTTTTTTCAAAAAAATTTTTTCAGAGTACGTTTTTTTTTATTTCAGCAACTACTTCTTCAGTTTAAAAAAAGCACTTGAGCATGTTAAACCATCTGTCAGGAACATTCTTAACATTTTCAGTTTGTCTCCCACCCGCACTGTCAACAGCTCCTGACGTCTATCTGGTACGAAGGCTTTCCAGGACGGCACAGACGAGGCTCCGGATGGAACATTCTTCTCTGCGCAATGTTGATCCTTCTCTGGCCTGTTCTCGCATTTTCGTATATTCTGGTTAGTTTTATGACTTTTCGGTTGAAAGCTTGTGAATCATCCACATAGTACAGTGTGTCCCACAAGAAGTAGAACTATACTATTTTTTGCCATTCAAATAAGGATTGAGATTTTTGTCTGAAAATTTTTCCTAAAATAACGAATAAACATATCCATACTTGTGTGAAGTTTCATGAAAATTCGTCAAAATTTGAAAAAGTTATGAATTTATATCCAAAAAACAACACAAATAACGTGTCCTCATATTCATTCATAACTTTTTCAAATTTTGATGAATTTTCATGAAACTTCACACAAGTGTGGATGTATGTATTCTTCATCTTGTGAAAATATTTCAGGCTAAAATTTCAATCCATATTTGAATGGCAACAAAAATAGTATAGTTCTACTTCATGTGGGACACACTGTACTTCGTACTGTCAAGAAGATTTTCAGCACATCTGAAGTTCTACACAGATATGAATGTAACCTTAACAGTTTAGTCTTACGAAATAAGTAAGGAACCCATCAGTTCAAAATACGATTTGTTTTTCATTTATTTGTTTTTTTATGTTATCAGAATATTCTCGACCTTGTCAATTCATATCTTTTCTGAAACACAAAAGCAAAAAAATGCTCTGAAAGATTAAGAAAGATGGAAAATATCACTAGATCGTACTTATACCGAAAGAGTGATCTGAATCATGAATTATTTCCTTAAATGTAAGCTTACAAAGCAGAGTTGCACGGAATTCCGACTTCCGACTTCCGGCCTTATTTCACTTCCGACTTCCGTGAAAAAAATTTCACTTCCGACTTCCGACTTCCGTTTAACAAATTCTACTTCCGACATCCGTCAAAAAATTTTTTCGTGAAAAATGACGAAAAAACCGTGAAATCGTTTGTATTCAGTATGGAATTGACCTATCACCTGTTGAGAATGCACGAATATACAATATCTCTGGGTTTTTTCAACTTTTTTGCACTCCCGACTACCGTTGAAAAAATTCTACTTCCGACTTCCGCCTTCCGACTTCCGACTTCCGCCCTTTTTTCACTTCCGACTTCCGACTTCCGTGGAAAAAATTTCACTTCCGTCTTCCGACTTCCGTTTAAAAAATTCACTTCCGACTTCCGTTTTGAAAAATTTTACTTCCGTGCAACTCTGTTACAAAGTGCTTAATTTTTTGTGATAATCAAGCTTAAACTTCAATCAGTTTTTAGCTTGGTACCTAACTTGTGCTTTAAACCTTACCTAAGCCTAAAATTTGAGGTGTCCACAAAGATAAATGATACATGATACAAGATTCTGTCTACTATTTGTTATTAAATCTCGATCGTTCATCAACAAAACCAACCCGATATTTGCCAATCATAATGTACTTATTAAGATGCCGAAAAGTCGTATAGGAAGAATCGTCAGATCACCATTCATGAAATTCCTCTACTACTCCATCTCTTTCGGATGCTTTCTAGTACTTCTGACTCTCGCTACGTTCGAAGGATACAGACAGGAGAAGGGTGAGCAGAAGGTGGGTTACGTTCAGAATCCCTGAAAATAAAAACGTTCAGGGTACACGAGCGTCGGATCGAGGTCCGCCGGCGACGTTGATCGAATCGTTGGTTTTTACTTGGGTTATAGGTGAGTATTTCCTATGGATTGCTGTAGTACTCGAACTTCACGGATTGTCTAAAATTTTTTGTTTTTGAAAATTTGAGAAATGTGTAAAATTTGTAATTTCTGTAGGAAAAAAAATTTGGAGATGACTGTACTTGTGGGAATTTTTATAAATTTACTCAAATCTACTTTTTTTTCAGGAACTTGAAAAAAAAAGACCATGTTTGTTTGAAATTCTTTGACATTTACTGAAACAATCGAAAAATAAAGAATCTAGATTTGAAAATATTTCAAAATTCTCTTGTGAGTGTTTTGTTCCTCAGTTTTTTCCCAATAGATACACACTGCGGTAAACGTAGTTGAAAAGTGTAAGCAAAGAAAATCGGTAGAGTAGATAAAATTTCAGTTACTGTAGTTCAAAGAATTTTATTTTTCCTACTATTTTTCGTCCCAGATTCACAAATCGTAACGTAAAAATGTTTGAAGTAGGTAAAACTCTCGCTGAGCACAGTCCGCAACGTTCATTATGTCAAGTGTAACATTTATTAAAGTACAAACACTTTCGAAAACGAAAGCAGAGGTCGGCAAAGCGGTTGCGGAGCGGTTTTATTGTCTTATGCCTTTGCCGAGGTGTGACATATCACAATTCAAACAAATCTGAATCATTGTTTGATCTCAGGAATGTTATGGTCCGAGATCAAGCAGCTGTGGGACGAAGGGTTCAAACGGTATGTAAGACAGTGGTGGAACTGGCTCGACTTCATCATGATCTGTCTGTATCTCTGCACTATATCCATTCGGTATCATAACCTTCTGAAACATATAACTATCCACAATTCCAGTCTGAGCGCGTACTTCATCTTCACATGGAGTGAAAACAACCCGGAACGCTTCTCTGTCAGAACTTACTGGAGGTGAGTATACTCTTCATAACAACTAATCACACTTGCACATAGCTTCCTCTACCTGTTAAAAGTCTGGCCTCCGTAAATCGGGTACTTAGTACCGTAGCGGTTTCTCCTTGAAATACTAGAACGATTTACGTAATGAGCCTTTAATTTCAGAATGAACTGAAAGTAAGAATAATAATTTAAATTCAAAAAGATCTAACTGTTCGTTGTGAGAGTCCCGACCCTACCGTACTCATTCTGCAAAATTGAGATTAGAGCGCGTTTGAAAACGGCCTTGCTTCTAGCGATCTATAAGCACTTGCAGCTCCGAGGAACCGATTCTCATCGCAGAAGCATTATTCGCAGTGGGAAACGTCTTCTCATTCGCCCGGATCATCTATCTGTTCCAGACCAACCCGTATCTGGGGCCACTGCAGGTATTTTTCGAGTTGTTTTAGGAAGATAAAACGAACATTAAAATCTGACCTCTGTCCTAGATCGATGTTGCAAGAAATGTTTTTGGTTAGAACTAACATATTTTTTTTTACCTTTTCTGTATTTTCACCATTCCACCTTCAAAATGTTCTGAGGGTTAAATAGCATGTACCATGTTTCTGCCGAATAGACACTTACACTTTCAAAAAATCTATCGTAAATTCATGTTTCGGAATTTATATAAGTTATGTGAGAATGGCTCTATGGTGTTGCAACTGTTATCGCGTGTATTTTATGACAGAAAAGATTTCTTTCGAAGAAAAATTGCAAAATACACTTTTACTAAAAAATCAGAAACCTGCACGTTCCAGTATAACTCGTTCAGATCTCCCTAGGCTGCATGTTGGTCGATGTGGCCAAGTTTTGCTTCATTTTCGTACTTATCATCAGCAGTTTTTCTATAGGATTGGCCCAGTTGTATTGGTGAGTAATGTTATTTTCAGAACAAAATAAACATTCTAGCCACTTACAGCTCTAGTAAATCTGACTTTTAGGTACTACGATCCCGAAACTGAAGTCTGTCTCGAAGGAGAAGGATGCAAACGGTCGTCGAATGTATTCTCTTCGTGAGTTTTGAAGATTATTTCTGTCTGTTCTAGACATTTGTTACTCGAAATCAGTCGAAAACGGTACCGTTCGTATCTTTATAGACTGGGATCTCCAGAACATTTTTTCAGAATAGCCGACTCCTACATAACCCTTCTCTGGGCACTTTTCTCCATAACCAAGCCAGAAGATACCGATGTCATTGAGGTGAGCCGACGATAAAGCAGAATCCACGACGATGATTCCAGAAGCACTATGTGACCCAGTTTGTTGGCCAAGGAATGTTCATAATGTACCACTGCACGTCTATCATTGTTCTCCTGAACATGCTGATTGCCATGATGTCACACTCATTCCAAATCATCAATGTATGTTTTTAATGATGAGAGAAATTTGTAATCTTTAATTCTAGTTTTTGGATAACATTTGGTATGGAAAGCGTGGTACCACATAAGGAGAAACCGGAATAAATGAAATTGATTGTTGTAACGTTTCAGGACCACGCTGACCTCGAGTGGAAATTCCACCGAACAAAACTGTGGATGGCTCATTTCGACGAGGGGTCCAGTCTACCACCACCTTTCAACATTATCATCACTCCGAAGGTACCTTTTCACAAAGCCAAGTGAAGTCAGTTTGGCAGTAGTTTAGAAAAGTTCCAATTAGTTAATAAGAGAAGGGGTTAAGAATAATGGGAAAACAGAAACGACAGTGTTGAAAAATTTGCCGATTGAATGTGGACCTGCTAACTTTCCATTGAAATGTAGTCTTCAAAAAGTGTAACATTTTAATCCTTGACGGTGCTTATATGTTATGAAGTTCAACATGTCTGCGTAGAAACCTTTATAGTCGACAAGGTTGGGGTCTGTGAGACACCTTGCGACGTCAGGACAGTGACATGGAATGATGGTGGTGGTTAGTCATAAGGAGGCTTACATCTGTATAACACAACTGTGGAGAACATCTGTGGTACATGCATGGATCCGACTTTAATGGTAAACACAAAGTGCTCATCTTGTTGAGATGACAATGCACACCTAGGCAAAGGAATAAGACAATAAAATCGCTTCACAACCGCTTTGCGGGCCTCCGATTTCATTTTAGAAAGTGTTTGTACTTTAATAAATGTTTTACTTGACATAATGAACGTTGCAGACTGTTTCCAACGATAGTTTCACCTACTTCGAACGTTTTCCCGTTAAGATTTTTGAATCTGGGATGAAAAAAAAGGGGAAAAGTAAAATTTTTGATCTACTCTATCGATTTCCTTTGCTTACATTTTTCAACTACGTTTACCGCAGTGTGTATCTATTGGGAAAAAACTGAGGAACAAAACACTCACAAGAGAATTTTGAAATATTTTCAAATCTAGATTCTTTATTTTTCGATTGTTTCAGTAAATGTCAAAGAATTTCGTGGTGTGCAATGTGGCACTGGTGATGGATAAGTGTTTACATCGTCAGTATTGTACAGGGGGAATAGGACCTTACAAAAGAAACGACAACAAAACTCTTTCAGGCACTATTCTACACATTCAACGCGACTTATAACACGGTACGATGGCTTCTTGGCAAGTACACGTACACGAAAAGTGTCAGCAGAGCCACTATTCGGGTTCGTTTTGAAATTATCAAAAACTGTAACAGAACGTTTTTAGCGACCGGGATACTCAAGGAAGCGGAATGAAATCGAAAATGGTGATGATACAAGCAGCCTGAAACCGTTGACCTATGCGCATATTATCCAGAGGCTGGTTTCTAGGTCAGTTTATGATATTACAAGCAGAAAGTCCTCGCTACGCTCAGAACCCCTTTTTCTCTTTTTCTCATCATAAAATCAAATATGCAGATTTCGCTCTCTCTCTCTCTCTCTCTCTCTCTCTCTCTCTCTCTCTCTCTCTCTCTCTCTCTCTCTCTCTCCCTCCCTCCCTCTTCCTCCCCTCTGCTCAATTTCTCTCTTTTTCTCTGTCATTCTCAGTCTCTCACTTTTTCTCAGCTTTCTCTGCCTCTCTCTCGTTCTCGCTCTCTCTCTCTCTCTCTCTCTCTCTCTCTCTCTCTCTCTCTCTCTCTCTCTCTCTCTCTCCTCCCCTCTGTTTTCTCTCTCACTCTCTCACTTGCTATTTCTAACTATCTCTTTTTTTTCTCCACTCTCCCTGATCTCTTCTCTTCTTCTTCTCGTTCAATCCAAATGCGTCGAAGACGAATGCAAGTTTGGCTAGGACCTATGCAACAACCTGCGAGGGCCCACAGTGGTCACACGTGAAGCGCTAGCTCACAAAAATCGTGTAGCAGTGACCGAGTCTTCACGAAATTCGATTATTTGACGGAAAATCGAATAATTCGCTTTAAGTTCCTCAGATACAGTTTTAAAATATCAGGAAAAATTGAAAATTTTGAAATAATCAAAGAAACTTAATCCTCGAGTACACTCTAGAAACTAAAAACCGCTGATATGAAGTTCATAGGTCGTTGATATCTACAGCACATTAACGTCATAGGCCGTAGATATCAGCAGCCGATTAAGTTCATGTCAACAGCCGATGAACTTCATAAATTTTCATCAACGACCTATGAACTTCATATCAACAGCAGATGAACTTCATATCAACATCCGATGAATTTCATAGAGATTCTATCAACAGCACATTTTTTAGTGAAAAAAATATTATTAAACAATGTGACCTCCCTTCATTAGGAGATGGTCTCCGGAGACACCACCGGTAGGCCGTGACAAAAATCTTAGGATCTACATCCTGTTCGATAGATCAGACTTCGAACTTGCTTGATGAAATGCATGATCTTTATGTATGTTATCGTGCGCCGACCTTCTGCGGGTTTCGCCTAACTAACGTGTTTAGCGACTTCTGTGAGGTGTATGTAGTTTTTGACAACATTACTGGGGTTTTCCACCATTCTCTTTCACATGGAACAACTCAAATGACACAAAAAGTGATTACAAACGGAGAAAATTTGATATATAAAATTAATCGACCATTATTCAACAAAAAAAAGCGATGTGCCTACTTGTAAAGTGGTTAAATATGATTAATTGAGCGACAAACACTTCTATTTCTTTACACAATGGAAAAACCTGGAAGAAATATTTTCGAGACTCATGAACCTGGACTTTCATCGAAAAAAATTTTTTTTAAGAGTTTTTCGATGACAAGCGGCACCTAAAAACATAAGAAACGTATAAAAATATCCGTATTCCGATTAGATAGTGAAATTATCATCACAGGAAGTACCACCTTCAGTGTTTATCAATGTCTGTTACTTCAAATGATTAGTTCGTTGTAATCGAAAACCGTGTTAGTATTGACAGCAAATCAACAGCACATGAACTTCATAATCTGCTATCAACGGCTTATGAACTTCATATCAACAGCCGATGAAGTTCATATCAACAGCTGATGAAGTTCATATCAACAGCCGATAAAGTTCCTATCAACAGCCAATGAACTTCATAAATTTTTATCAACGACCTATGAACTTCATAAATTTTTATCAACGGCCTATGAACTTCATAAATTTATATCAACGGCCTATGAACTTCATAAATTTATATCAACGACCTATGAACTTCATAAGTTTATATCAACGACCTATGAACTTCATAAACTGCTATCAACGACCTATGAACTTCATATCAACGGTATTTAGTTTCTAGAGCAAGCAGGTGTTTGAACAAGAATTCTTCAATTCAGAATAAATGTTACTTAAAAAATTCCATCATGGGAAATATGACAAATCAAGAGTAGAAGCTGTTCAGATTCATTCATCAAACCAAAAAAGACATGAAGATGGACGGTGTGAATGAAGACGATCTGCTCGAAATCAAGCAGGACATCAGTAGTTTGAGGTTTGTGCACTGTGCCTTGCAAGTAATGGTTGATTTCTTTCCAGATACGAGCTCAGAGACGACAGGAGACGTGAGATAGTCAGAAGTTCATCACACATTGACGCAGTCAAAAGAGACATTATGAGGACCATGAGCACGACAAGGTAGGGCTTGTGTTTTTTTGCTGATTTTTAAAATTCTTTTTGAATTGAAATTTCCAACAAAATCATATCCTTATTACCTTGCGAATCGTCAACAATGATACATAATGACTCCTATTCAACATGATGGTCTAGGAAAACAGCCATGTTTTATTTTGCAATTTTCATAACGAGAACTTCTATTTAAAACACACTTCACGGTGCACGGTATACCAAGATCAAAAAATCGAGGGGGGATGGAGTTTCAAAAAAAGCGCGAATCAGTTGACCCCAATCAATAGATTCAATTCTTCGCTCCGGATGACCGCTTTGCAGCCGTCTATTGGTATTTTTACCCATTTATTCCATGTATGCTGCTCAATTTTAATTTTTATTGAACAAGAAAATTGTTAGAAAGGTTATTGTAAGATATTTCGAGGAGACTAACCAGTTTTTACATCGGAAATATAGTCAAGGTCTCGATTTGAAAATTTTGCAACTATGTGATTTTTGACCAACCATCCTTGATTGTCCCGCCCCCGTTACGCCCATTTTTTAAATGGCCGAAAAAACCGCACGGTGTAACACTTTCGGCCATTCCAAAAGTAGGCGTAACGAGGGCGGGACAACCAAAGATGGTCGGTCAAAAATCGCTTATTTGCAAACTTTTCAAATCGATACCTAATAACTACATTTTCGATATCAATACTGGTTAGTCGTCTCGAAAAATCTCACAATAACTTCTAAAATAACTTTCTTGTTCAATAAGGACTAAAAATGAGCAGAATATATGGAATAAACAGGTAAAAATACCAATAAACGGCTGCAAAGCGGTCAACCGGAGTGGAAAATTGAATCTATTGATTAGGGTCGACTGATTCGCGCCTTTTTTGAAACTCCACCTCCACTCAATTTTTTAAACTTGTTACGCCGTGCATTTCGTAGTATTTATTCTCATAAATAATTTACAACTACATGTATTTGGCTCTCTCAAGGAACCCGGACCGAATCGAACTTTTTCCTACTGCGTCTTATAATAGAAAAATTCTAGTCGACGCGTCTATGGTGGAAGCGTACGTCTTCCTAAGAAGTGTGTAGAAGAAGAAGCCGAAGTAACGACGGATGAAGAAGTGTCAACAGATGAGGAAGTGATGAATCCACCTAGGTAATTTTCATTACGTAGAATTGATTGAAATTTGGAAAAATCAACTTTTTTCATTGTGAAATGCAGCCGAGAAAAAAGTTGTTTTTTTTAAGAGTCAGACTCAATATTGAAAATTCAAAAGATGTACTGGTCTCTATGACTTCTATAAGAAAATGTGATATTCTGAAATTGATATTGAACAATTTTGATGGCATGACACACTTCGGCAAAGGTATAAGACAAAATAACCGCTTCGCAACCGCTTTGCCGACCTCCGATTTCATTTTCGAAAGTGCTTGTACTTTAATGAATGCTTCACTTGGTATAATGAACGTTGCGGACTGTTCCCAACGACAGTTTTACCTATTTCAAACATTTTTACGTTACGATTTGTGAATCTGGGACGGAAAAAAAGTAGGAAAAGTAGAATTTTCTGAACTACAGTAACTGAAATTTGATCTACTTCATCGATTTTCTTTGCTTACACTTTTCAACTGCGATTACCGAGGTGTGCATGATAAAAGAAAAAAATTAATTAAAAATCGTTCAGTTCAAGAAAGTCATCATTGCTCTACGCCCCACCTGTTAACTCCGCCCTGCCGGGAATCATCAGTGAACCAGCTGAACCGCCAGTTTTCATGAAGAAGACTAGGACTCAGAGTGCATCAGCTGCCATTGATACAAACTCTGTGAGTTTTTAAATCTCAATCTTCTCTATATAAAAAGTTACAACAAGCCACATAGCTTCCTCTACCTGTAAAAAAGTCTGACCTCCGTAAATCGGGTACTTAGTACCGTAGCAGTTTCGCCTTAAAATACAAAAACGATTTACGTAATGAGCCTCCAATTTCAATGGACTGAAAGTAAGAATAATAATTTAAATTCAAAAAGATCTAACTGTTCGTTGTGAGAGTCCCGACCCTACCGTACTCATTCTGCAAAATTGAGATTAGAGCGCGTTTGAAAACGGCCATGCTTCTAGCGATATATGCAAGCTGAATTTCAGTCGAAAGATGACCTTTGATACGAAATTTAATTTTTTTTTTTTGAATAATAAGTATTTTTGCAATTACAGTTGAAAAGAGTAAGCAAAGAAAATCGATAGAGTAGATCAAATTTCAGTTACCGTAGTTCAAAAGACTTTACTTTTCCTACTTTTTTCGTCCCAGATTCACAAATCGTAACGTGAAACAATGTTTGAAGTAGGTAAAACTATTGTTGGGAACAGTCCGCAACGTTCATTATGTCAAGTGAATCATTCATTAAAGTATAAACACTTTCAAAAATGAAAGCGGAGGTCGGCAAAGCGGTTGCGAAGCGGTTTTATTGTCTTATGCCTTTGCCGAGGTGTGTAATACTCATGTTGACAATGTTTGAATTCATTTATCTTCAAATCAAAAATATTTTCCAGATCCACGCAGCTCTCTGCAAAACAGAGCCGGCGTTCACCTTCCCCACCCAGGCGGTCGCCAAACCGCCACGCGGTGTGCTCAGAAGAGATGAGCCCGCGTTGGATTCGACTCTCCTCGCGATTGAACAGATCAGAATGGAGCTGAACAACAAGTTGGACCGACTGTTGGAAAATCTTCAACCACAAGTCGAGGTTGGTAGTAGAAGCCCGAAGAGCCCTGGTAGAGTTGGATTCATTGATAAGTAATCGAGAGGTATTTTTACTTTCACTCGAGTAATACGACTCGATAATTATCATGCCGAATCTGTACTGAAAAGGAGTCTTGAACGTTATTGGGATTCAGAGCTGGAACCTATCCAAATGTGTCAAGCAGGTGGAATTATGACGTTTACATGTAGAAAATATTGTTGAGAAGGAATAGTTCTACAATTAGAATAATAGTGAAACATAGACATTTTTGAAAAAACTGAAAATCAAAAATCACTCGTTCTATACATCTATATTGTGATATATTGCCGAACTCAGATTTCAGTGTAGTTTCAAAGGAAACTAATGTAGAATAATGAATTATATCGAGTCAATTTTGAAGGATGAAATTTATAATCACTCGGTTTTTATTTAGTTTTTAAAAAATTATTGACTCACATATAACCACTGTTCGAGAATCTGTGATGTCTGAGTAGGTTATTGAGTTTCTGATCACGCTGAAAATGAACTAGTTTCAAAAAAGCTTTGTCGACTTTTTTTGAAGTTACAGTCTTTCAAACGTACTTTTTTCAATACATAAAAGCAAAAAAACACTCTCTGCCTTGCCAGACACTATAATGTACAGATTCTCCAATATTTCAATCGTTACGGTAATATAATTATCGTTTCGAGTTACATTTTAAATTCACTCCTCACGGAAGAGCAAACTTGTTTGACTTTCGTGTTTCGAAAAAAAAATGAATTGATATTGTCGACATGACTCTCGATGAACCTGGAGATGAATGTGCAACTATGATGACTTGAATTATACTGTAATTCTTGCATTTTTTTTTTTACAATTTTTGGTAACTCACAAACTATAAAAACATTTCAATATAACCTCATCGGCATATTTCGGTTCGATTACCCTGCATAAATATACCGAGTAAGATTTTGCCGATACTCTGGGAACGTTCTTCTTTACGGGAACCTCATTTTTTCGTTCGAATTAGATTGCAATTTATTTTTGACATCAAGTAGTCTCATAAAATAAGCCAAACAAGTTTGTCTTCTGCATTTTCATCACTGATATAACCCAAAATAGACCTTTTTGATGGTTTTGGTGTAGGAAATACCAAGATTGTAGCCCTCTTCTTTTATATATTGCCATTGCTTTCCGTGTTCCTCGCTACGGGTGAATTATTTTATAATCTAGGTGAATCGGATTGGTCCAAGCCCTCGTCAAAAATGCAATAAATATATGTATGCTCAAACGCTTTGTACAGAGAAGAATTATTACCAGTGGAGTAGAAAGCGTTTCGGTCGCGACGCGTTTCCAGGACTAGATGGCTATGAAACAATAATGGTGAAAGATCAATATTTTGGGCGGTCGGTTTTCAAATCGGTGTCTTCTTTCAGGTCGATTTGAGCGAATTGTTGTAGCTCGGCGGGCGGAGCAGTCATGGTGAGCCCTTCATCTGGAGACATGGGTCGTCGTGATTTCATTTCGGCAGAATTGTTGCGTTCTTCTTCCATTCTGAAGGCATAATATTTGGAAAAAAAACATTATTTATTTAAAAAATAACAATTGTTAACTCTACATATCTCTAGAAAAAAAACAATTTTATAGTAGCGACGTCTGAACCCTAAAACAGAACCCTAAACGTTTTTTTTCAGACACCGTAAACTGTACAGACGAGAAACGTTTAACCTGAGCTGGTTTAACACAATGGTATCGGTTAAAATCTTTCATTCGATTGAAGTGTTGTCATAACTACAGTTTAAGATTTTGGGACAACAGTTTCAATAAGTCAAATCAGTTATCAAAAGTTTGAAAAAGATATCCGTCAAAGCAAAGGGACATGATTTTGATTTTGTCCTATTTTTTTTCTTAAAATTTGAACTCACATGGAATAATCTTGATCGGTACTTCGACTTCTACCACGAGTTCGTAGTGAAATGCTTCTGACAATCGTCGCTGTAATGAGTTTGATTTAGGAAATTCTTGATTAATGTTGATCTTGAGACAGATTCGAATTATTTTAAAGTAAATATTTCTGGGATTGTCAAAATTAAAATCGATTGAAAAAAACTGACAAACACGTCTGACAAAGTCGTGGAAAGTTTCCTCTTTCTCCGGTTCTCTGGCCCAGTCCTAAAATCATCATTTTCCCGATACAGAAAAGTTCGATACCTGGATTTCTCCCTTCGCAAAGATCAGGAAGAAAATGATACCGAACAAGTCGACGGACATGGCCAAAAGGAAACAGTACGTCCAGCCTTCTGGGTTCTGAAATGTTGATTAAGTGGAAGTTTTTGGATGAAGCATTTACATTGTTGGTTAGGTTCTGGGTGACGAAGCCTCCGACGCCAGCCAAGGCACCAAAGCCATTGGAAAGACCCATCAAGATCGGGGCATATCTGGGAGCGATGTCGAAGTGGTTGACGTTGAAGCCTGGAAGTTGTGGTTTTGATTGTAGCTACGATATGGCAGACGAGGTACCGAGTCATATTATGATACCAAATTGCACGGAATTCCGACTTCCGACTTCCGTGAAAAAATTTCACTTCCGACTCCCGTTTAACAAATTCTACTTCCGACTTCCGTCAAAAAATTTTTTTCGTGAAAAATGACGAAAAACCGTGAAATCGTTTCTACTCAGTCTGGAATTGACCTATCACCTGTTGAGAAAGCGCGGATATACAATATCTCTGGGTTTTTTTTTTCCAATTTTTTTTGCACTCTCGACTACCGTTGAAAAATTCTACTTCCAAATTCCGCCTTCCGATTTCCGCCCTTTTTTCACTTCCGACTTCCGTTTTGAAAAATTTCACGTCCGTGCTGGTAGCTACGATATGGCAGAGTCGAGGTACCGAGTCATATTATGATAACAAGGGTTAGATAAAGCTACCGGATATTTTAGGGTTCAGACGTCGCTACTCTCACATTGGGATTGAAGATGTTCCAATTCATAATGAAATTCGTATTCCAGAACTTCGCTACGTTAGAAATTCAATGTGTTCTTGTATTCGGAGTAGAAAAATATGCCTATTACTACGATCAAAAAAGCGGGCTACTGTACCTACAAAATCAGGTTACTGTTATCACAAAAATGGAATACTGTATCGGCAAAAGTAGATTCATAACTACAAAAACGAATTTCTATATACCTGCAACACTGAATCCAGAAAATGCGCATCCTGTGATGAGGCAAATGATAGCCAGCACTGGGTCTCTGACAAAAGCAAGACAGCCCAGGAAGGTCGCTTCTCCGGCGAATCCTACTGTATTGAACATCTTCCTAACGTCTCGAGTTTCCATTTTGCCAGTTGATCTGAGGTAATCAGCCAGTTGGCCAGAAGTTAGGACAGTGGTTGTCATCAGAAGTTGTGGCAGCATGGAGATCAATCCACTCTGAAATTTTTGTCTCTTTCTCTGTGTCCTCTCTCTCTCTGTCTCTGTCTCTCTCTGTGTCTCTCTCTATCTCTCTGTGTCTCTCTCTCTCTCTCTCTCTCTCTCTCTCTCTCTCTCTCTTTCTCTCTCTCTCTCCCTCTCTCTCTCTCTCTCTCTCTCTCTCTCTCTCTCTCTCTCTCTCTCTCTTTCTTACATGTGTGATGTCAATATGAAGCACGTCAGTCATATAAGTGAGTTGATTTCCCAAAAGCAAGAAAAACGTCCACGAACGGCAAAAATTGCAGATCATAATGGACCAGACGGCTGGTGAAGTTAAGAAGTGTTTCCACGGGAGGGTCGTGAGCTGCAATGAGAAACGTTGCGTCCGCGGCACGGTCCAAACTAACCGTTGTATTCTGTACAACTACCGAGCCGACTTTCTCAGTAATATAGGTCTTCTCGTCTTGTGAAATATACCGATGAGCGCTTGGACTAGAAGCTGAGACATACCACCAAACGACACACCAGATTACACCAATGACTCCTGGAATGGTACAAATTGCATGGCGCACTGGTTTTTGCGTCTTTATGGCACGCTAAAGGTCAAGAGTTCGGATTTCCCCGAATGCAAACTTTTTGCATTTCCTTAAGCAAAAGTGAAAGCAAGTCCATGGTATGAATCCTCTCGAGTGTGAATCGTTTTTGCTTTTTTTTTAAAGGTGAAAGCAGTGGAGCCCATAGGTTCGTTACCCATCGTGAGCGATTCGTTTTTGCATTTTACAAAAAAAAACATCAGAATTGGGATGGAGCTTACGTACAAATTTAGAAGTCAAGGATTCGCTAACCCCGGGAGCTATTCATTTTTGTACCTTCAGAAAATATTACCGAAGAAATGAAAGGGGGTGCTCCAGCTGAAGTGTGAGACGAGGTACGCTGAAATCGGTAGGCCAGTCATAACTCCAACCGATGAGCCGGTGAATGTTGTAGTTGCCAGTTTGGATCTGGAATTATTTCCTCTCTTTCTCTCTCTCTCTCTCTCTCTCTCTATGTCTCTCTTCCCTCTCTTTCTCTCTCTCACCTTTCCAATGGTGGTGCCCAATATCTCCAAACACCATGCATGGCAGGGTATGTAACACCCAATGCCAACCCTTGAACACACTGTAGAGCCATCACAGTCAAATCGGTAAATGGATGGTATTGCAGGGCAATTGCGACGATAACGTTGAGCAGTGAGGCGAGGCCAACACCGAATAAGAGAAGTCTGTGAAAACGTAAATTTCTCTACATGATCGTACGAGATTACCTGTTTGGAGCGAATTTAGCTGCTAGGATTCCTGCCGGTACCTGGAAATATCCATTGGCTATGAGTTCCGATAAATTACAGTAAATACTATTTATTGATATACAGTAGTTAGAGAAAGAGCACATATTTAGCAAAAAGTCTGACCGATTTCAAACGCGCGGCAGTCGCGTTTTTGTAAAATGAGTACGGTAGTTTCGGGACTCTCGTAACGAACCGTCTGATATTTGGGGATTTAAGTTATTTTTATCTTCAGTTCCTTCTAAAATTAAAGGCTCATTACGGAAATCTTTCTTGTATTTCAAGGCAAAACTGCTACGGTACTAAGTACCCGATTTACGGAGGCCAGACTTTTTTACAGGTAAAGGAAGCTATGTGTGTGACTAATCGATAATGTTATCATGGTCCTGTCGTACTCGGCTCGAAAATAGATAAGTGAAGTCATATTGACTGATCAATCAGTATATTTTTTCAGAACTGTTATTTTCCCGTAATCAGCGTCGCAAGAGATATCAAAAAATATATCTCGAAGACTTCAGAAGATTTTTGTGCTCATAAAAAAGCAATATTACGACTAAAAGAAGGAATTCCAGATTTCAGACTTTTCATCAGAATCATTTGGAAGCTATGTGAAGAGAGATATAAATTTTAGAAGGAGAGAGAGAAATTACTTGATTAGAAAATAAGAAACCTGTGAAGCAGCATATCCATAGAAAAACGAGCTTTCCATCATTCCAACCTCAGTCGGTGTCCAAAAGAATTCTTTTTCCTGTAGAATGGAATGATTCAAGATTACGAAGGCAACTCACATGCACGAAACCGTATGCATCGGTAAAATTGTTGATCATTCGGTTTTTCGCGACACCGAAATTCGAGCGAATTCCGAATGCAATGGCAAACCCAATGTGAGCCATTATGGCAATTTGCCATCTGACTTTGCGTAGGAAAAACTTATCCTGAAAATAAATCGATAATTTTTCACGAAATTTTGAACCAACATTTTCAGTCAAAGAGTGGAGTTGCTCCTTGTGCTCCCATGTTTTGCTGGAGAACGTCCTTCGCATCGTTGTGGAAATAGACGTTCCCACCCTTTTCAAAGATTTTCCCATCATCCTGAAAACAAAAAAAGGTAAGATGACAAAAAAAGCCAAAATTTCGACCGAGGCAGGACTCGAACCTGCAATCTTCGGTTTAGGAGACCGACGCCTTATCCATTAGGCCACACGGCCACGAATTTCGCAGGGGTAAAAAATGCAATAGATGGGGCCAGCTGGAAACAACAACAGCTTTATGGGATGAGTTTCTCATTCTGCATCCTAATTGTGGGTAGTTATTACAATGAATGAGAGGGTTACTGTAAGTGAGGAAGAGAATGAGACATGCCATTGTTATATAGTAATTAATTTTATTGTACCCGCTGGATGATATCATCTTTCGATTTTTCGATCGTTTTGGCATGTTTGGCGAAATGTGATTACACTGTGTTGGTGACAGTCACGTTCTACAGATAAATCTTATTGGATGATTGTTCAAACTTATGAGAGAGAGAGAGAAAGAGAGAGAGAGAGAGAGAGAGAGAGAGAGAGAGAGAGAGAGAGAGAGAGAAATAGAGAGAGAGAGAGAGAGAGAGAGAGAGAGAGAGAGAGAGAGAGAGAGAGAGAGAGAGAGACAGAGAGAGAGAGAGAGAGACAGACAGACAGAGAGACAGACATCAGATTAGTATAGCAATCATAAGGTTCGCGCATAGTGAAAGTTCTTCACAACAGTTGAAAGCGTTAATGATAAGCTATTGTATCCAAACATCATGATGGGGTGATTTCAAAGGGCAATTCGTGGCCGATTTGTGGCGATATGGTGATCGGTCTGTGGCAATTTGATGTCCGTTCCATGACGCTACATAATAAAGACATAATTCATATCATGAAACTGAATTCAAGAAAGATCTCTGAGCACAAAATTAGAAGTCATGTCAAAATTAAAAAAAATGAAAATATGGGTCCCGTAGATGGTTGGTGCGAGAATCACAATGAAAAGATGGAAAATTGATCCAGAAGATAGACAGGGTGAACCGTCGAATGTAGATGAATCATAGGTTGTATGTGCGCGAGGTTCCTTATCAACACGCAATTATCATCTGTCCAGGACATTGAAAGTATAGCCAATCACGGACGGCATGGTTGTGGAAAAATCTGGAAACTTTTGCTGCTGTCTCAAACACTTCATCCTAGAAAGACGGGAGTGAGAAATACGACTCATTGGAAAATCCCGCGTACATGACGTCATGTATTAATCTCAAACTGCAAAATAACAGTAATTTCATTCTATAATAAGATTTTGTCATTCTGGAGCGCATCACGGCGCGGAACGGTCACGTTGCTCGACAACCAACCCGACGGTCAAGAAAAGTCACTGAGTGGACACCCTTGGATCAGAAAAGGAAAGCAGTTAGACCTCCTCTGACATCCTCCGACGACATCGTCAAAGCGAGAGACGACTTCCTTCACATCCGTTCCATGTCTGGTCATAGAAGACGTGTTGGACTCTGGTGAGAAAAACTCCATGGTCTACGTTGGCAAAGGACCGTTCAACCTGGAAGTTTCTGATACACGCCGTCACATGACAACGCGAACAATGGATCTCTGAAGTATCTGAAGTAAGTAAGAAGTAATAAGCTTGGTTTGGTTGCGAGTACAACTTTTGTGAATAACAGGGTACTCAAGAACACTGTGAAACTAATCATTTTATGATGTATCAGATTCATCACTCCAGTCTTCCCAGGTTGATGTGATATCGAATTGTAGTTGATCACTGAATGAACCTATACAACACTGAATTTTACGATCAATTCAATCAATCAATATAGTTTTTTTCAAGAACAGTACCTATTAAAACTTTATTACCGTTTTTTTCGTTTACCATTGACTTTGTACTTTCTGATTGACATGATGTTAAGATTTTTTGAATAAAACACATATTACAAAATATTCCAAAACTCTCAAGTTGCACTGAAAATATTTCAAAATTAACTATTACAGTAATTTTTAAAAAAGTACAGAGTACAGTAACAATTATCTTCTCGTGAAAGGAGATCGAAATCTCATCGGTTTTAGCCTTCCAATTTTTAGAACTACAGTAGTCCTAGTATCCCTCATTCCGAACTACAGTACCCCAGATTACTGTAGCTACAGAATAATCGACGTTAGTATACTCAGGCTACGAAACTGGATAAGGGGCGAACCAACGTTCCTCCCTAAAGGAATTAATGACTCTGTTGCAAGAGAAATCATTGAGATCAATCTGAAAAGAGACAAATCGAATTTCAAACTGGCGCCAGATAACCGCGTTGCTTGACCGCTAAACAAACATTTCAATATTTATAAATCTTCAATTACCAGTTTTTGTAAAGCTAAACAGATTGGACTAGCGATGACGGCAAGGGTTTTTTCAACAGGCTATAGACACATACAGAACCACTTGGTGGTCATTGAAAGGGGCGGGGCAAAAGGGGCGGGGCAAAAGGGGCGTGGTTGGCGTCTCAGTCACAATCCATATCTTCCTCGCGAGTCTCCCTATACGTTGTGAAGGGGTTAGATGACGTAGAGGAGCAGACAGAGTGGAATGAGTGGAACATCGGCACTGAAGGTTCAGTGCTCACGTCGACCATGAATTGACTGCCATCTGAAATGTGGTTTTAGAACTGCAAGACGCGGACCAATGGAGTGGATGGGGCGGGACTTACTTTCTTCCTCTTCCAAGACCAACTCTGGCGCGTAGTCTTCGCTTCGGGACATTGATGAGTGAGATTCGGATGATCCCAATGAATCTGGAAAAATGTCATGAAAAAGGAGAAAGAGAGAGAGAGAGAGAGAGAGAGAGAGAGAGAGAAAGAGAGAGAGAGAGAAAGAGAGACAGAGAGACAGAGAGACCGAAAACCCACTTCTGAAAGCTTCCTCATCATTCACAAACCGCAGGGGTGTGGCTCTAGCAGAAGGAGGTAGAGACACAGAAAGTGCTTGTCTGAACCAGAAACTTTGAACGCAACGCGAGTCGCTAAGCGGTTACCCTTTGTTATAATTGGTCAGACTGTTACTCCGCTTCCGTTTGGTTTGATAGGCGGCGACCACCCGACTGGGTCGCCGGGAGCTGCTGGTCGAGTGGCGTTGGCTGTATGACTGGGGTCGATGAATCTGAATAGCCAGAGATGATGGGAAATGGAGAGAGGACAGAGATGGAGAGAAATCCTGCGAAATTTTGTTTTGTGTAATTCAAAAAGAGCACGACAGAGTGTATTAATATCGACCAATTCAAAAATAGACGGTCCAGCATCGTTCTAAATACCCTGATCGAACTACTAACACCATTGTTCTATAATTACTAACACCAGTATTCAGTTCTTCCCTTTCTGGTGATCTGGCAAAGTCCTTTTTTATCTCTGAAGTCCATTTTTTGCAAGAAAATGCTACACTGTTCTGACCGGGGCAGTTTCTAACTGAGGTTCTCAGTCCCTGGTCCCCCTTGTTCGAGCTTTCAGCGGCTATTCCTGGCCGTTATTGAAGCTTACGTACTTTTATTCGTCATGAATACATATTATTATGAACACAAAGAACGGTCAAAAATCGCTAATTTTGAAAGCAAGTGAAGTTTAGATTTAAAAACCGCCCCTTTCGCCCCGCCCCTTTTCTCATTGCTCGAAAACTCGAACTCACAATAGTGTCCAATGAAGAACTTGCACATAACGGGGGTGGTGGACGACCATCCAACATGCCGTTTGATGAACTTGCGTTCATTGACGCAACCGTAGGTTGTTGTAGGGTCTCTTTTGTTTTCTCTTTCTCCAGCCGACAGAGATCCAGAGCTGCTATGGTCCCACGATTTTTCATCTGATCGAGGCGGTTCTCGTCGGGTCGAAGGATGACGTCTTCGACAGCTCGCTTCAGATCTGCACAGCGCATTGTCGACGACGTCGTTGATGTTGGAGGTCCTGAATTTTGTATTGATTGATCTGTGACACATATGTATATTGCTAGAAGCGTGATCGTTTTCAAACGCGCTCTAATCTCAATTTTGCAGAATGAGTACGGTAGGAGTCGGGACTCTCACAACGAACAGTTAAATCTCTGTGGATTTAAATTATTATTCTTAATTTCAGTTCACATAGCTTCCTCTACCTGTAAAAAAGTCTGGCCTCCGTAAATCGGGTACTTAGTACCGTAGCAGTTTCGCCTTGGAATACAAGAACGATTTACGTAATGAACCTTTAACTTCAATGGACTGAATGTAAGAATAATAATTTAAATCCACAAAGATCTAACTGTTCGTTGTGAGAGTCCCGACCCTGAGGTAGTACTCATTCTGCAAAATTAAGATTAGAGCGCGTTTGAAAACGGCCATGCTTCTAGCGATATATGTGCAGTCCATTCTGAAATTAAAGGCTCATCACGTAAATCGTTCTTGTATTTCAAGGCGAAACTGCTACGGTACTAAGTACCCGATTTACGGAGGCCAGACTTTTTTACAGGTAGAGGAAGCTATGTGTGTGACTAATCGATAATGTTATCATGGTCCTGTCGTACTCGGCTCGAAAATAGATAAGTGAAGTCATATTGACTGATCAATCAGTATATTTTTCAGAACTGTTATTTTCCCGTAATCAGCGTCGCAAGAGATATCAAAAAATATATCTCGAAGACTTCAGAAGACTTTTGTGCTCGTAAAAAAGCAATATTACGACTAAAAGAAGGAACTATTCTTCTTAATCGAATCATAAAATTCAAATCGATATTAAAGAAACAAAAGGAAAAGAGAAAATTTTGATCCATTGCGAAAGATAAAAACAGAGAAAGAAACAGTTAATGTCAAGAATTCCAGTTTTCAGACCTTTCATCAGAATCATTTGGGCATTTTTATAACTAAAACTGTAATAGAAAAGGCTTTTTTGGATACTTTTCGGGGGAAGTCGAAAAGGATTGTAAAATCACGGCGCAAAAGAATCGGAAACGGAGCCTTGAAGTTCTCACGATTAAAAACTTTCTCACGACTGTAAAAAAAGGCCAAAGAGGAATAACAATATCGTTAATCAACCACTTTTCAACACAAATCCATTGCTCTTCGGATAAAGAAAGGATAATAGTTTGAATCTGCTATTACTGAAAATTTTGGAAAAAAAGTGCTCAATATACTGAGCACATTACAGAGGATAGTGACGATACGGAACAATGAATCAATTAAAACAAGCAAGTAGTGAGAAAGAATTTCCGGGGACGGAAGTACCGCACATATATCGCTAGAAACATGGCCGTTTTCAAACGCGCTCTAATCTCAATTTTGCAGAATGAGTACGGTAGGGTCGGGACTCTCACAAAGAACAGTTATATCTTTGTGGATTTGAATTATTATTCTTATTTTCACTCCATTCTGAAATTAAAGGCTTATTACGTAAATCGTTTTTGTATTTTAAGGCGAAACTGCTACGGTACTAAGTACCCGATTTACGGAGATCAGACTTTTTTACAGGTAGAGGAAGATATGTGAGCCGGTATACGCGTGGGTTGTTATTTTATTGATAGTTCTGATTTTTTGCTTTATAGTGAAATGAAAATTATTATTTCAATGTTTTCATATACAACATGTCCATAAGTTATCTACATCGTATGGTGAACATGCGCACTGAGATATCTAAAGCACATGTTGTAGACAAAAACAGCATTAAGCTTCTAGAGTAGATATGAAAATAGTGTTGTGTGAAGGTTGTCTGCTAGATAGCCAATCAAAAACACCAGAAAAATGTGTTTTTAAAAAATTCTCACAAAAATCGGGTGATTCTTCAAAAATTCTTTTCTACTAGTTTTTCATTTTTTTCAAGAATCCAGGTCTAACTGGTCAGGAGTAAATAAGGAAGATGTCTCTCTATCTCTCTCTCTCTCTCTCTCTCTCTCTCTCTCTCTCTCTCTCTCTCTCTCTCTCTCTCTCTCTTTCTCTCTTTCGGGGGGTCAGCTCTGAATCTTAACAACTCTGAAAGTCGATTCCTCTTGAAATATGAAAATTCTCACCAGATTTGCTGTCCGTCGCAAACGGGTTGGCGGAAGTGGTTGGGACGTTGACAACGTCTTCGTCACGACCGTCTGCCGAGAATACGAAGTGTGGAATTCTGAATAATTTATTAGAATAAGTGAGCGAAAATCGGGGTGAAAGAAATTCAATGGCTTCTCAAAAGAGTTAATCTGTTTGGGGCAGGTGGGTGTCTCTTTTTATTTTGCACAAATGCTTAATTTCATTGAGCGAGAGAGAGAAAGAGAGAGAGAGAGAGAGAGAGAGAGAGAGAGAGAGAGAGAGAGAGAGAAGAGAGAGAGAAATTCGGAAAATTGCAAAAACGACAAACTAGACAGAAACAGTCGAGACTTATCAGAATTTGGAAAAATTATCTGCAAACAGAGAATTTTGAAATGAAATCAAATATTAGATTTATTATTTTTTTCGGTATTCCGACTGTATCTTTATAATGCTATTGGTTAGGCTAGACTGAAAACGTTGAAGACGTGATGTGGTGTTGTCAAAGACTCCATTTAAGGTTCCAAAGTGACTTTTAAGACAGAGCAACCTCGGCGTTCCTCATTTCCAGAGTGTTGGGTCGATGGCAGAAACAACCCAAACTTCATTAAAGCGGGTTAAAATCAAAGAATTCGACCTCTCAGCTCAATGAGCTCGAAGAGGGTCGAGAGAAGCGTGCTGGTCTGCGAGAAAATCAATTCCTGTGGCCTGAGGGAGAGCTCCGGCTCTCTCTCTCTCTCCCTCCCTCTCTTAGGCAGCTGACGTGTCTCTTTGTCATCTATGACCAACTAGATCAACCTCTTCTTTTTTTAAGGTAGATGAGAGAGAGAGAGACAGAGAGAGAGAGAGAAAAAGAGAGAGAGAGAGAGAGAAAGAAAGAGAGAGAGAGAGAGAGAGAGAGAGAGAGAGAGAGAGAGAGAGAGAGAGAGAGAGAGAGAGAGAGAGAGAGAGAGAGAGGAGAGAGAGAAAAAAAGAGACAGAGAGAGAGAAAGAGAGAGACAGAGACAGAGAGAGAGAGAGAGAGAGAGAGAGAGAGAGAGAGAGAGAGAGAGAGAGAGAGAGAGAGAGAGAGAGAGAGAGAGAGAGAGAGAGACAGAGAGAGACAGAGAGAGAGAGAGATCTAGAATCCAAAAAGACGAAACAACATCTCACTGAATGTTGTCTCTCGTGAGAATGATTTCATAATTAGTCATGACACTGCAACTCCTCGTAGTAGGCTCTGGGGAAGTTTTTTGCAACAAGAATAACATTTTGTGTTTCAGCTCATGAACATATTTGATAATTGAGAGATACGATCAATTCGAAAGCTTGTTCAAGTGAAGAAATTTCCACTGTTGTGCTCCAGCTCCGTGACGTCACGTGCTAGTGTATCCCAATACACACCGAGCTAAAGGTGGTCGTCATCGATTAGACGCGTTGCATGCAAATTATATTTCGCACATCAATATTTTTTTCAACCTTTTGTCCTATTTTTCTCATCTTAACAAGCACATTTGTTTCGCCAATTGCTGTTGAAAAATTGCAAATCGTGTAACTTTCCTTCGTAACTAGTTTTTTATCATGAATTTTGAAAAAACGTCAGAGAAAAAAAGTTTTTAAACTACAGTAACTGTAATTTGGTCTACAGCGGTGCAGGATTTACGAAGGGGCGGGGTTTGTGCTCGCTGCTTATTGGTCGCCTCCCCTCGCTGCTAAGAGGTGAAGAGAATGAAAAACATCAGTTCAAGTCAGAGTGACTTTTCGTAGTGATCTAGGATTTTTTGATGTAAATCATAATCCAGGAAACTACCGGTTGAAAACTTGTTAGGTTCAGAAGAAAATGGATTTTTAAGAAGGGTAGAAGTTTTACCTTTCGAGTATTTTGCGGTGTAGTTCAAGATAGTTCTGGTGAAGAAAAATCCAAGAAAAGTCTGAACGGAACCTTTAATTTAAAGCTCATTAAAAGTAGATTAATTGGAGTAAAAAGGTTTTTGGAAGATTTTTTTTGGTGTAATTCTAAGAAGTTTCGGCTGGTAGGTCAAAAATAGCAGCGCCTGGCACTAATTAAAATGTTCATGCAAAACAAGAGGTTCTGAGAGGAAGAAGTGTGGGGTGACCATAGCAACAATGTGTATTGTTCACATTCGTGGTAATTAGTATTATGTGAGGGGATCAGGCGTCGCATGAACGCGTCGCATTAAAAGTTCATCGAAGATAATCAACATGAAGATTGACTGGAAATAATGGTATGAAAATGGTATGAATCTCAATTTTAAAGAATGAGTACGGTAGGCCTACCCTAGGGTCGGGACTCTCGTAACGAACAGTTAGATCTTTGTGGATTTAAATTATTATTCTTACTTTCAGTCCATTGAAATTGAAGGCTCATTACGTAAATCGTTCTTGTATTTGAAGGCGAAACTGCTACGGTACTAAGTACCCGATTTACGGAGGCCAGACTTTTTTACACGTAGAGGAAGCCATGTGTATAGGTGTTTTTCTCTTATCGGGAAGAAATAGGTGAACGGTTAAAACAAAAGGCGAATTTGACCGCACGCAACGCAGAACCGCCCCGCACAAACAGAAATACTTCATGTTCCAAAGCGTCGTGTTGTTTCCTATTTTGCATAATCTGACTACGTTGTCATGATGATTTTAAAATTGGAAAAAATACTGTAAAATTTTATTTTGACAGGGTGATGTGAAGGTTACTGTAACTGGAGTGGTAGACCAAATATGTAATCTAGTTCTTCCTGATGTGCAATGAAGCCCTTGAGAAAAGTGTCAAAAATTTCGTTTTAAAGTTCTCAAAGCTGACTCACAGGCTAGATTCTAGACAGTCAAGAGTCAAGAAAAACCGCATCAGTATCGTTCGCAAAATTATTTTTTTGAAAAAAAACGTTTCTCTAGAAGAAAGAAAACGTTGAGAAGAGTCGCTGATGGGGTCAATTGCAAATCCCTTGCGGGTGCTTTGAAAGTCGGAATGTTGAACTATACGAATCTCTCTCTCTCTCTCTCTCTCTCTCTCTCTCTCTCTCTCTCTCTCTCTCTCTCTCTCTCTCTGTGTCTCTCTTTCTCTCTGTCTCTCTCTCTCTCTCTCACTCACTCTCTGTCTCTCTTTCTCTCTCTCTCTCTCTCCTCTCTCTCTCTCTCTCTCTCTCTCACTCTCTGTCTCTCTTTCTCTCTCTCTCTCTCTCTCTCTCTCTCTCTCTCTCTCTCTCTCTCTCTCTCTTTCTCTCTCTATCTCTCTCTCTCACTCTCTGTCTCTCTTTTCTCTCTCTCTCTCTCTCTCTCTCTCTCTCTCTCTCACTCTCTCTCTCTCTCTCTCTGTCTCTCTTTCTCTCTGTCTCTCTCTCTCACTCTCTGTCTTTCTCTCTCTCTCTCTCTCTCTCTCTCTCTCTCACTCTCTCTCTCTCTCTCTCTCTCTCTCTCTCTCTCTCTCTCTCTCTTTCTCTCTCTCTATATCTCTCTCTCTCTCTCTCTCTCTCTCTCTCTCTCTTTCTCTCTCTATCTCTCTCTCTCTCTCTCTCTCTCTCTCTCTCTCTCTCTCTCTCTCTCTCTCTCTCTGTCTCTCTCTCTCTCCCTCTCCCTCTCCCCTCTCTCCCTCCGTCCAAAACAACGAAGAATCAGAAAATTATGCATGGAAAGATGAAGCAGTGACGATGTCTATTTCCAAATTAGCTTTTTTCCCTTGTTTTGAACATGCATGTATTCTGTTATGGAGCGTTGCATAGGAAATATTCATTGGACAGGTTGACTTTTGTCTAGTTCTTGTTTCATTACAAGTTGAGCGTATTTCATCATCTGATCCTTGGCAATGATTCCCATCTGACGGACGCCGGTTATCACCTGGAAAAATAAGTTTCACAAAAATGTTCAAAGTAAATACTTTCAGTTCTGGAGTACCACCTAGCACATAGCTTCCTCTACCTGTGAAAAAGTTTGGCCTCCGTAAATCGGGTATTTAGTACCGTAGCAGTTTCGCCTTGAAATACAAGAACGATTTATCGAATGAGCCTTTAATTTCAGAATGGACTGAAAGTAAGAATAATAATTTAAATCCGCAAAGATCTAACTGTTCGTTGCGAGAGTCCCGACCAAACCGTACTCATTTTACAAAAATGCGACTGGCGCGCGTTTGAAATCGGTCAGACTTTTTGCTAGATATGTGCTAGTCTTTTTAACTCCACACTGCGGTAAACTTAATTGAGAAGTGTAAGCAAGGGCGGGACAATTGATGTAGTAGATCAAATTTCAGTTACTTTAGTTCAATTTTTTTAATTTTTCCTTTTTTTTCATTGCAGAATTACAAATCGGGACGAAAAAATGTTTGAAATAGGTAGAACTGACCCTTGCAATAATTCGCAACGTTCTTAGAGATGAAAAATGAGGAAAATAGGTTCAAACATTAGCAAAAAAATTTTGAAAATAAAATAATGAGGGGTGTGTGCTCCGCGGAGGTTGTGCAGAGCGGTTTGCAAAGCGGCTACATCCACATATTCCTGTTTCACAGTGTGATCTTCATCAGAACATTTGAATTTGCTGATCCACCGTGGTAGTAGAAACTAGCTTGAAAATGGTTCGAACACCCACCTCGAAAACCAGAAACAAGAAGAACACCGTATACAATGCATACTGTATAGGCATTTTCGGGAACGAGGTGTTCATCAGCAAGAAAGTTGTCAGAGGGAGTTGGACAACTGTGGATGTGATGAGAAAGCCGGACAATGATGAAATCTGGAAATTCAAGTGGCCAGCTTTTACTGACACACTTACATTTTCACAAAGATTGCCGTGGAAAGCCAAAGGAATTCTCAACATCTCGACGGTAACATTCACAATTTGGGCTGCTGTGAGAAGCACTCGCTGTATGATTGACATTTCGTCCCACTGGAATGTACAGTGTGTATAAAAAACGCCATGTTGTGTTTTTTTGCTGATTTTCCAGGTACTTTTGAGAATGACAAACTTCTGAAACAAAAGTTTTTAATCACATTTCGATACACATTTTCTGAAAATTTCAATCAAATTGGTCTACCGGCTCTACGGGCTCCTCACTGTAGTGTTACATGTTCACATCAGTTCGTGAAAAAAATAAATGGTCTGAAAGAAGCTCATATGGCTTGTTGAAGCGAAAAATGGCACTTTCTGCTCTCCAGCCTTCCAAGTTTCTGTGAACCTAGACAAAAAATCATTTTTTTCATTTACAAAATCTGTAGATTTCTTAAATTCTTAAATTCTTAAAAGTACCTGGAAAATCAGCAAAAAACACAACGTGACGTTTTTTATACACACTGTAGTTTGAGAGAGAAAGAAGGAGAGAAGGAGAGAAGGAGAGAAAGAGTGAGAGAGGGAGAGAAAGAGAGAGAGAAAGAGAGAGAGAGAGAGAGAGAGAGAGAGAGAGAGAGAGAGAGAGAGAGAGAGAGAGGGAGGGAAAGTGAGAGAGAGAGAGAGAGAGAGAGAGAGAGAGAGAGAGAGAGAGAGAGAGAGAGAGAGATGAGAAAAAGGGAAAGAGAGAGAGAGAGAGAGGAGAGAGAGAGAGAGAGAGAGAGAGAGAGAGAGAGAGAGAGAGAGAGAACTTACCTGTAAAGCAGTACACAAGACAGTTGAAATAACATGTAACGGAATCACACTAGAGTTGAATTTCAATGCTAGTTGCAGTGGGAAACTTGCAAGACTCTCTGCAAATCTTTTGCAAAAAAACAAAAATGGTCCCGAGGAGATGGGACAGAACCTGCGAGTCAACAAACCTTGTTTAACATTCTGATCCATCTTTCAGAATTGAAGAAATCGGGCTCTTGCTCCATGTGGAAAACGTGGTTGCTATGGTGATGCTGGACCCCGCGAAATTCAAATTTCGTTCAGCTCCACCGAATAAGATCCGAGCTGGGGGTCGACTGAAAGTATCAGAAACGGAAATACGGTGTTTGGAAGAATATTGTAGGTCAAAAATAGTCTTAAAATCGTTTTTCCACAAATTTTGTCGTTCATTTCATGCTTCACATAGCTCTACCTGTAAAAAAGTTCAGAATGGACTGAAAACTTAAATCCACAAAGATCTAACTGTTCGTTGTGAGAGTCCCGACCCTACCGTACTCATTCTGCAAAATTGAGATTAGAGCGCGTTTGAAAACGGTCATGCTTCTAGCGATATATGTGTGCTTGTTCACAAAAAAATTCACATGTTAAAAAGCTGTCAGTTTAAAAACTATCCACAAGTCTCAATATTATTTTTTGATTTTGAACATTATTTTAATGATGAAAAAACTACAGTATATTGAATTCCCACACTCTACAGTACTCTAATTATCATATGCTTCAATAGGGCACGTTCCCATCGTCAGAAAATGTCACCCTCTTCAAAAAAGTGAAATTCCAACCACGAGCTTGTTTGGTGTACACAAAAATGCGGAAGCATGTCAATCTTTGTTTGTTTA
>OZ022252.1:13090483-13135483 GCA_963978915.1 Caenorhabditis parvicauda
ACTGTAACTCGACTACTGTATTTTGTTCTCGGGAAGTTTTGGAATACTGTAACTTGAGTACGATCTAATTTTGTAAAGATTCCGATCGACTTTTCTCAAAGGAAAGTCGGATGTCTTCACATACTATTTTTGACCTACCATTATAGAGAGAGATTTTGTGTATCTTTAAATTTGTTTGACCAACTTTCTTGAAAAAATTTGAATACTGTAGAATTTGGACTACAGAAATATGACTACGGTACTTTCCTAATCCCTCATTTTCTAGGACGAGAATACTTTGGAATACTGTAACTTGAGTACGATATGCTATTGTTGATCTATTTTTGTAAAGATTCCGATCGACTTTTTTCAAAGGAAAGTCGGATGTCTTCACAAACTATTTCTGACCTACCATTATGGAGAGAAATTTTGTGTATCTTTAAATTTGTTTGACCAAATTCTCTTGAAGAGAATTTGGACTACAGAAATATGACTACGGTACTTTCCTAGTACTTCATTTTCCAGGACGAGAACGTCGTCATCGACCTGGTCTCCGGCGAGACAAAGCTCATTGACTTCGGAGCGGCGACAGTACTGAAAAAATCCCATTACGCAGATTTTCAAGGTAGTTAAATTTCGGTCAAAAGATTAAGCGTCAGCTGTCCCTTGTACATGTTCTATTTTCATGTTGGACACGCGTGTTTTCTTCAAACCAACAACGTCACAGGGGTGTTCGAAATTTCCACCCTCGCGCTATCAAATAAACAGTTGGAGCAAATACTCGGGTTAACTGGTTTTGGGTTAAAATTAGCCCGACTGTCAGCGTATTTGCCCCGGGGTGAAATAGAGGTAGAAAAAGAGGGAGTGAAATTATGTTTGAATCCGAAATCACAACGAAAAAACGTTAGATCTAAAGAGTTCGGGGAAATTATGACTTATTTTGAGCCACAGTTTGAGAAATCTGAAGTCAGAGAGGTTCAGAGATGTGGGAAGGGGTAAAAATTTCGACCGAGGCAGGACTCGAACCTGCAATCTTCGGTTTAGGAGACCGACGCCTTATCCATTAGGCCACACGGCCACGAAAATTCAACCAGCGGTCTTAAGGTACACGTCTCTACTGCCCACCCGAGTGGTTCCTTCATTCGCTGTATCTCGGCCGTGAGGCGGCCGTCTGGTCCCTGGGAGTGCTTCTGTACAACTCGATTAATGGACGGCTACCATTCCGAAATGAAAAAGACATTTGTACCGCCCATCTTCTGGGACCACTTCCCTTCTATGTTCCAGCGTCTGCAGGTGAGAACTGAACTGCAAAATTGACTTCAGCGGCTGGCTCCGCCCCTTTCTATGTTTCGCTGATTATACCGATTTTTTAGAAGTAAAAGACCTCATCGCTAAATGCCTAGCGTTCGATCCATATGAGAGATGTACTCTTGAAGGTAATCAATATAAAAGTCCTCAGTACCTTAAAATGACTTTTAGGCATTCTTCAACATAGTTGGCTTAAGAAGGTCAGCCCTGCTTGGTCCATTCTTACTTCGACGAATAAGAGTAAGAAGGCGGCGCCAGGTTAGTTTTGATGACGTGGCGAAACGGTGCAAAATGTGAAAACGTGATTTTCAGTCCCCGAGAGCAAGAAAGAGCATAGTGAAGAGTTGGAAGAGGTCGAATGTGAGGAGGAAAAAGAAAACTTGAAGTCAGGCGGAAGTAGCGAATCTGGAGTCGGATCGTCGGCGAGCACATCGAAAACGGTAGGATTCTAGGATTTCTATTTGAAAAGTTCGGATTCGGATGTGAAAAATTAATGGAAAATGAAATTGAAAGTGGGAGTCTGCTCTAATTATGAATTTGATTGTGAACCATGATACACATATCTTCCTCTACCTGTAAAAAAGTCTGGCCTCCGTAAATCGGGTACTTAGTACCGTAGCAGTTTCACCTTGAAATACAAAAACGATTTACGTAATGATCGTTTAATTTCAATGGACTGAAAGTAAGAATAATAATTTAAATCCACAAAGATCTAACTGTTTGTTGTGAGAGTCCTGACTCCTACTGTACTCATTCTGCAAAATTGAGATTAGAGCGCGTTTGAAAACGGCCATGCTCCTAGCGATATACAGTGCATGATAATTAGATGTAAAATTTCGAATGCAAATCTGCTCTAACGAAAATTTACTTCAGAAAACCACAGCACCGCCCGTGAGTCGGATATCCAAGACTTCGTTGATAGCAGCACCTTCTTCAATTGAGCTGAAGGCCGCTGTACATGCATCGAAGAATAAGACGGCCTCCCACTTTGCTAGTTCGACTACGGGTCGGCCAAGACGAATGAAGCCACAACCTATGATCCATCATCAGAAACAGTATATAGTCTACCCCAATCAACCAAACAGTACAGTACTCACAGCCCTGCGTAGAGCAATGTCGAAAGAGCGTCAAAAACGGGTGGATGTTTTCATCCGGGCGTAAGGATAATGCAAAGTGTGGCAGGGTTTTGTTGGCACTTGGTTTTTATGATTTTTCCCGAAGAACTTCTCACAAGCCAAGCGCCAAGAATACCAAAGAAGCTTGATCCGATTGAAATTGTCAAGTTTTGACATACCACGTCAGATAAGATGATGAGAATTCAATGGAAAACTGGAATAGGAGGAAATTCCGTTGAATTTTCAGCTCAATTCTCATTGTATTGAGAAGATATTTGTATAAATGTGACCAAGATGATAATTGCTTTAAAGCCCATCACATTTCAATCAGGAAAACCAACATTTTCCTAACAATTGTAGTTTTTTTTCCTTATTTTCATGATGATGCCTACGGGATTTTGTAGATTTTTCTTTTTTTTTGAACTGAACCAAACATTTTGGTTGTCAATAAAGTTTTCGTGTTGTGACCTGTGTTCTGAAGTGTGCCTAGGAATTTGAATTTCGTGTCCTGGGAATTGTAAGGCTGTGGTCTAGAGATTCTAGAGACTTTTGAGAGCGTTGAAAGTAACGGAATGACTAATATTCCCTTCTCGATACAGTAACCAGAGGCTAGGACTAACATTTACTGTTCATTTTGAATTCCCGCCTCGAAATAAACTTTCACGTCTCCACGTTTTTATTCCCTTCTCGATACAGTAACCAGAGGCTAGGACTAACATTTACTGTTCATTTTGAATTCCCGCCTCGAAATAAACTTTCACGTCTCCACGTTTTTATTCCCTTCTCGATACAGTAACCAGAGGCTAGGACTAACATTTACTGTTCATTTTGAATTCCCGCCTCGAAATAAAGTTTCACGTCTCCACGTTTTTATTCCCTTCTCGATACAGTAACCAGAGGCTAGGACTAACATTTACTGTTCATTTTGAATTCCCGCCTCGAAATAAAGTTTCACGTCTCCACGTTTTTATTCCCTTCTCGATACAGTAACCAGAGGCTAGGACTAACATTTACTGAGCATTTTGAATTCCCGCCTCGAAATAAAGTTTCACGTCTCCACGTTCTTATTCCCTTCTCGATACAGTAACCAGAGGCTAGGACTAACATTTACTGTTCATTTTGAATTCCCGCCTCGAAATAAAGTTTCACGTCTCCACGTTTTTATTCCCTTCTCGATACAGTAACCAGAAGTTAGGACTGACATTTACTAAGCATTTTGAATCGCCGCCTCGAAATAAAGTTTCACGTCTCCACTTTTTTATTCCATCCGTTATACAGTAACTAGAGGGTAGGTGAGACCTTTAATTCTCCTGTTTTTTTTCAAATATACAGGGTGCACCAAAATTACTTGCACAACTTCTAGACAGCCTATATCAAAAAGTAAAAGTCAGAAAACCGTATAAGCTGACAAATAGTTTATTTATGATCATAAAAACAATTATCAACTAGTCTTGTTGAATATGACTTCCTTCATTGGCGATGACAGCCCAAAGTCGCTTTGGTTAGGCATCGATGGTTGCACGCAGGTAGTCTTCCGACAAATCGTCCCATTACTTGACAATGGTCCTCTTCAGGCCCTTGAAACTTGGATGAAGTTTAGTCTTGATTTTGTTCTGCAAGACCCTCAAGATGGCATGGTCAACCGGATTCAGGTCTGGCCACGGCAGTAGCCATTGATCCGTGAGATGAGCGCAGCCAAATGAGTCTTGCACCCTTGTTGCGACGTTTTGGCTGTTTGAACTGGCGCACCGTCTTGCTGGAACACCCAGTAATGTTCATTGAAGTGATTTTGAGTCCAAAAAAGATGTTTCTCCGTTAAAATCATAGAAATTGGGATTACTGTGTTGATTTTGACACAATTGTCGACAAAAAACAATGATAACTTGTCATCGGTACAAGTTGTTCCGGAAATGATCCCGCTAGCAGGTCCAAGGCTTGATGGATGGAGTTGTTTCTTGTCAAAAGTTTCTACAAACGTCTGAGCAACAGCTCGATGGTTTTGAGACTTCATTTCAGCTTTCATCGCCATTAGCTTCTCATCAGAGAACACTGTCATCGAGTGTTCATAGGGCGCGTGCGCTGGAAGAGCTATCTTGGTATTACGAGCCTTTTCTCGGTTATATCATCTTTGTGAATAGAGGTTTTTTTTTAATACGACAACAAACCAGCTCAAGCTTGTCTTTGACTATTGTTCCCATCAAATTCTGATTGATTTTCATATCGATTGCCATCTTTTTGATGATCCGAGTGGATTTCACCGTATCCTAGCTTTCGCAGCTCTAATCCGCTCCGGAATGATGATTATTGGTATTTTTCTTAGCACACGTTTACAAAAAGACAAACTGAACTTGTTTACATCAAAATTTGAATTATTAACAGTTCATTCTGGAATTCCCAGCCGTTTGATGATCCCGCATAGGTGGACTCCCGCCTGCGACTGGGAGAGCATTGTGAGTTTGAGGGCACCATCGCCCTAGAACTGGACCGATTGATCTAGAACTCAGCAAGAAAGTGAAGAACAATATGACAAATAGAAGTTTTAAGAATTCATAGGTGAGGAGTGCTTAAACAAGAAGCTGTATGAGGTCAAACTTTTGTGCAAGTAAGTTTGGTGCACCCTGTACATACAGTTGCGTCAGAAAGTTAATGCACGATTACGTTTTTTGAAATATCTCAACGATGGACAATCGGATAGGTTTGAAAGTTTCAGGAATTGTGAATAAAACATTTTTATACACTGCGAAGGAATATTAAACCACTAGGAAATTTTTTCACACGAAAGTATTTATTTTCTGCAAAACCACTCAAAATTCACTTTTTCTCTCAAAATTCATTTCTCGTTTTTTTCTTTTATTTTCAATTTTTCTGCTCTTTTGTGCATATTTTTTGAAGATCAAACAAATTTTATTATGAAATTCGAAAAATAACGAAATCGGAGATCGTTCGAGGTCATCAGATGAGGTTGAAGTGGCTGCATTCTACTAAACAGTCCCAGAAGAAGATATCACCTCCGTATGATTTTAGTCTTGCTCCATCTCAGCTGGAATTGTTTGAAAAACCCTTCACTACAGCTTTTTCATTATATCAACTTCATTTGAGATTATCTAGGAATTATGCCAGGACGTTAGTCATTGATCTTGTGGCCAGACTTTCTAAAAGTCATGAAGTGACAGTCAGTTTTTTGACCATAAAACTGAAACGCCTCCATGAAGACGTCTAATTTTTTGCAGACACAATGTCTACATTGGTTTCCTTCACTCCAAATTTTGAAAGTACGAAAATCACCGATCTGGCAGTACTACAATCAAAGCGAACAGAAAAGTATAAAGCAGCCAGTTTTCAGATTTCATTTACCTGCGTTCATAGATGAATTAGGTCATACAAGTAACTTTCTTTGACATGAAAACATTTTCCGAATGTTTATGTTTGGTACATTCAACAAAAAACTCAAATTTATAATTTATGATAACTTTAAACCACTCTTGTAGAAAACATCGAAAACTTTTAGCCGCTCACTCCAGTTCGACTATCTTCTAGTATTTTTAGACAATTTATTAGTGGCTCTCCTACTCATCAAATAAACAAATCTGATGTATACAACGTGTCTGCAAAAAATTAGACGTCTTCATGAAGCCGTTTCAGTTTTATGGTCAAAAAACTGACTGTCACTCCATGACTCTTGGAAAGTCTGGCTACAAGATCAATGGCTAACGGCCTGGCATAATTCCTAGATAATCTCAAATGAATTCGATATAACGAAAATACTATAGTGAAAGGTTTTTCAAACGATTCCAGCTGAGATGGAGCAAGACTAAAATCATACGGAGGTGATATCTTCTTCTGGGACTGTTTAGTAAAATGCAGCCACTTCAACCTCATCTGATGACCTCGAACGATCTCCGATTTGGTTGTTTTTTTGATTCTCATAATTTAAATTATTTGATCTTTGAAAAATTATTCACAAAAAAGCAGGAAAAATAAGAATAAAAGAAAAAAAACGAGAAATTAATTTTGAGAGAAAAAGTAAATTTTCAGTGGTTTTGCAGAAAATAACTACTTTCATGTGAAAAAATTTCCTAGTGGTTTATTATTCCTTCGCAGTGTATAAAAATGTTTTATTCACATTTCCTGAAACTTACAAACCTATCCGATTGTCCATCGTTGAGATATTTCAAAAAACGTAATCGTGCATTAACTTTCTGACGCAACTGTAGTTTGAAGTACTTAGCAACATCCAATTTTTCCTTGACGCAGTGTGCGGTCTAGGTTTCCTACGGTTATGGTCTAGATTTTCAAACGACCACGTCTAGGTTCTCCAGAACTGAAATTCTAGGATTCCAAATCAAAGTCCATTGAACATGTGAAAAAGTTTCACGGGCAGTGGCTAACCTGGTTCAAATACCACCGGGTTGTGCCGCGCAGCACCGCACGGAAGTGTTTTGACGTTTGGCACGGCGCGGCTGTCACTATAAGAATATAAAGCACTGCATGCCGTCAGTCAAGTCCACTTTCCTGGTTTTCGAATACAATTTGAGTGTTTTCAGATGAAGTTAATTCTCTACTTACTATTATTAACAACTACCGGCTATGCGGCAGAAAACTCTACTGCTAGCTCTAATGAGACAGTTATTGTGCCGAAAATCGCACGAGACCAAGGTGCTTTGTTGGTGGCAACTTTTCCCGCCATTTCCACCATAAAGGCGAAAGGTAAGAAGAAAATGGGTGAGTTTTTTTCCAACTTTCATTCAGTTTCTTTTTTGACCTATTCTTTTGACCTGATTAAAAAATTTTGCTTTCATTAAATTTTTTCACACTTGGAATTTATTCTGAGACAAAAATAAACTCTTTTCTTCGAAGGAAGTTAACAATTCATGTATTAAGATGCGTTCGACGTCAAGAAAATAGCGACAGGCGGAAATTATGGATATTTCAAACCTCGGTCGTCAGTAACTGGAGATGCCTATTCGACGTGGGTCCCGATACAGTTTTGATCAATCCGTTTCTCTCTCTCTCTCTCTCCGTCAAAAAATCCTCTCTTTTTTTCTCATAATACTTTTCAGTGGCTATCGTGGTCTACCAGAATCCCAACTAGAAAGTGGAGGTCAGAAAACTGGTGGCATGCCCCGGAGTGGAAAAAGAACATTCGGGAGTTACGGTAGGTTACCGTACCATTAGAATAGAATCGGTGATTCTATTCGAAGAGAAAATTTGATTGGGATATGCTATTTTTGAGTTTGTCCTAAGAATACGATTATTGCAATAGAAAAACTGTTTTATCAACCAGGCAGCTCAAATACTTTAGGAGAGAAAAATTTGTGACCTAATGAAAACACAATGAAAATATTTTCAGTTAGAAGAATTTGCTTGAAGCATTGCTGTCTCGGAACTTACATATGTTTCCAGATTTAGCTTGAAAAATTGAATAAATCTGTTTAAAACAATTTTTGTCGCAATATTAATGCATTGTAAGCCACTTAAGCAACTTTCAGGATCCGTAGATTCTCCTAAGGGCCAAGCATCGAAAAATCGCGCGATTGGATCTAGCAGAGGTCAAAAAGGTTGGTTTATATAAAGTTACAGTGAAACATTGAAGCAACCAGGTCAAATGAAAAAGTCAAGTTCGAAGCAGTCTTGGAGCGGTGGAAGTCAGAACTGGGGTGCTAGTGACAACGACAACTACGGTAGTAATTCTGGTGGGAACCATGGAGGAAGTAAGTTTCTATGGTCTAGAAAATGAAGATGTGTGGTCTAAGCTTTCGAAAGTAGTGGTATGGGTTGTCGAAAGGAATTGTCTAGGTTTGTGAAAGTTGCAGCGTGCGATGATTTAGATGTTCAAGTAACTGTGGTCTAGGTGTTAAACCTCTTTGAACTACTTCCGGAACTATATATACATATATTCCCTTGTTTTCAGGCAACAACGACAATTGGGGAAGCTCCAACTACGGAAACGATAACGGGAATGAGGACTGGAACTCTGGAAAAAACAACTGGAATGACAACAACTATGGAACATCCAAGAAAGGCAGCGGAAACGACAATTGGAACCAAGGAGGAGATGCGAATAGCGACAACGATTACGATAACAACTATGGATTCAAACAGAACAAGGGAGACAACTGGAAACAAGGGCCCAGCAGCAACTATGGTGGACAGAATAATGACAACTGGAATGGTGGATCGAGCAGCTATGGTGGATCGTATGGGTCGAAAAATGGTGACAACGACAACTGGAACCAGGGATCGGACAACTATGGTGGATCGTATGGACAGTCGAATCAAGGATCGGATAACGACAACTGGAATCAAGGTAGTAGTGGTGGACACAGCTCCAAAAATGGCAACAACGACAGTTGGAACCAAAACGGTAATGGTGACAACGACAACTGGAATCAAGGAGGTAATGGTGGATCCTACGGCTCCAAGAATGATGGCAACGATAACTGGAATCAAGGAGGTAGCGGCGGATCCTACGGTTCCAACAATGGTGGCAACGATAACTGGAACCAAGGCGGAAATGGTGGCTATACCTCCAAAAATGGCGATAACGACAGCTGGAACCAAGGTGGCAGTGGTGGATCATATGGTTCCAACAACGGTGATAACGACAATTGGAACCAGGGCGGAAATGGTGGCTATGGCTCCCAGAACGGCGACAACGACAGCTGGAACCAAAGTGGCAGTGGTGGATCCTACGGTTCCAACAATGGAGAAAACGATAGCTGGAACCAGGGTGGCAGTGGTGGATCCTACGGTTCCAACAATGGAGACAACGATAGCTGGAACCAGGGTGGCAGTGGTGGATCCTACGCTTCCAACAATGGAGACAACGATAACTGGAACCAAGGAGGCAATGGTGGTTCCTATGGCGACAGTGACAACTGGAACCGGGGTGGTAGCGGTGGATATGGATCCAAGAACAGTGACAACGACAATTGGAACCAAGGGAACAATGGTGGATACGGTTCCAACAACGGCGACAACGATAACTGGAAGCAAGATGGCAACAATGGTGGATACAACTCCAACGATGGCGACAACGAGAACTGGAACAGCGGTTCCAAAGGTTGGAGTGGCGGATCGCAAGGTCGAGGTCAATCTCGTGGTGATGAAAACAACTGGACCAATGGAGCTCAAAGTCAAAACGGCGACACCTGGAATGGTGGGTCGCAAGGTCGTGGTGGAGACACCAACTACGGTTCGAGCTCCCGTGGCGGTTCTGACAACGACAACTGGAACCAAGGCGGCTCTGACGACGACAACTGGGGTTCTCTCCAAGGAAATGGCGATGGTGACAACAATGGTGTCTATGGTGGGAACAACTATGGGCCATCATCCAGCAGCAACAACAATCCAGGCTCTGGTTACGTCAGCTCCGGGTATGGCGAGAATGGTGGTTACGTCGATCAGAAGAAGGGACAGGCAAATCACTGGGAGACGGGTCCCGCCGCGAACATTGGATTCAGCAGTTACCGTAGCGGTTACGGTAGTAGTAAAAGTGCTGCTGAGCCGGTGGAGAAGAAGATCAAGCTGACTGTGGACGTTGGCGCGGATGGATACAAGAAGGCATGAGGAGGTGATGAATGATTAATTAATTTATTTGTTGGATAAAGTTTTATTTATTTATTCATTCATTTTGTTAAGAAAAAGAGGGAGAGAGAGAGAAAAGGAGAGATAGCGAGAAAGAGAGCAAGAGAGAGAGAGAGAGAGAGAGAGAGAGAGAGAGAGAGAGAGAGAGAGAGAGAGAGAGAGAGAGAGAGAGAGAGAGAGAGAGAGGGGAAGAAAGAGAGGGAAGAAAATTAAATCGAAAATTTATTGAACTAATCGCCATTTTCATCCTATCGAATACGAAATGCCTTCAGAAATCGCTTTCAACAACTTTGTCTTGAGAATCTGTTTTGTAGCGTACGCAGGTAGTTGGAGCCTATTGAAGCAAGTGTGAGCTCTGGAATTTCTCTCTCTCTCTCTCGCTCTCTTTCTCTCTCGCTCTCTCTCTCTCTCTCACCTCGGTAATGTTTCTTCTTCTCCATATTTCTCTACACAAAAATTGTTCGTTTTGTCGTTGCCTCTCAAAGCCGAGAATCCGTCGAATGGGATGGAGCTGCTACCAGTGACGAAAACGAGAAGTGCAATTCGTTGTGAATTCGTGAAGCTCTCCACCGTCTCCCAGAACCACTTGATGATGACGTGGCCGTCGTAGTATCCGCCCTGAAGTGATTGACTGACGGTGAAGCAGAAAGAGAGAGAGACAGACAGACAGAGAGAGAGAGAGAGACAGAGAGAGAGAGAGAGAGAGAGAGAGAGAGAGAGAGAGAGAGAGAGAGAGAGAAAGTAACCTTGTATACTGTATTATCCCTCCAATCGACCAAATCTAACACCAAAGATCCTGATAGAGTGGTTCTGAGCTGGTCGACTGTCAGCACTCCGACAATGCTTATGTCGATTATCTGAAATCAATTGTCAAAAAAAAAATCTGACGTAATCAACGGGTGATTTTTTTTTTTGAAATTTTGCTTAATAAAAAAACGGGTGAAGTTTGAGGGGATAGGGCTGGAAGGATGATGTGACCAAGCTAAAAAAAAAAGGAGGATGGGGTGACCAGGCTAGGAGGATACGGTGACCGGGCTAGGAGGATGGGGTGACCGGGCTAGAAGGATAGGGTGACCGGGCTAGGAGGATACGGTGACCGGGCTAGGAGGATACGGTGACCGGGCTAGGAGGATACGGTGACCGGGCTAGGAGGGTAGGCTGACCGGGCTAGGGTGCAAACCTAAAAAACTGAAAAAAACTGCAAACCTCCAAAAATGCGTTCTTCAACAACTGACAGTTTTTGTCAGTTCCTCTAGAGGACTTCCGTCTACACATCAACTCTACAAACTGTTTCTTGTTCTGATCTGAAACTACAATATTCGCTCCGTCTGGAAGGAGCTCTTCTTCGTGAATCTGAAACCATATATCATAGGAGTAGTTGGCTCCGCCCACCTGCCCATTTTGCACAGACGTAGCTACGAACTTGAACTCGTATTGTTCGATATTAGATGTTTTCTCAATCCACTCCATACTTTGGTGAAAATCGACGTCGACCGACTTTAGGTCGTCGAGCTCGGGTTCTCTGAAAGTAAAAATCGATATTTTTGCGCGTTTCGAATTTTTCTCCAACCAAAGGGGCGGTCCGTGTATTTTTAATCAAAGTTTTTCGCACGCAGTGATGTTTATCTTCGACTTTATTTTTCAAAAATTGGCTCTTATAGAATGGGCGGCACTTTGTTTTGTTCATCAGTTTTCATTGAAAACCCACAGTTTATTCTTTATTTTCTTCCAAAAAAATAATCCGCACAAAAAGTGGGCGGAGAAAATGGGCGGTCCCTGAAAAACTCACAATCCCAATAGCATCTTGTAAAAAGGTGTGGTGAAAAAAACATCTATAAGGTATCTATGGATCAGTGCCAAAGCGAGAAATCTTCCACATAATTCGAGCCATTCGACAGCATGTTTCGAAGAGCAATCCACAGCCGAAATTTGGATACAGTAGTCAGAGTCGGAATATTCAAAGTATCCAGAGTCGGGATGGAATAGCTTCCGGGAGAGTAGGTTGAAGAGCTCCTTCGAAGGGCCTCCATAGTCTTGGCTGAAAATAGTGGAATGCAAAAAATAACTGCTCCCGCACACTGCGTCAAGCGCGATAAAAAGTGTCGAATCAAGCAGCGAGGGAAGGCGACCAATAAGCTTCGAGCCCAAACTCCGCCCCTTTGCACCGCTGTAGATCAAATTGTAGTTACTGTAGTTGAAAAACTTTTTTCTCTGACGTTTTCTCATAATTCATGATAGAAAGCTAGTTACAAAGGAAAGTTACATCATTTTACAATAGCAAGCGTCGAAACAAATTCGATTTTTAACTAGAGAAAAATAGAAGAAAAGGATGAAAAATATTGATGTGCGAACGCGCTTTATAGCGAATTTTTGTTCTATATAATTTGCGAACAACGCGTCTAATCGATAACAATCACCTTTAGCACGGTGTGATCATTGAAACTTACGCGTTTTCTTCGAAAAAACTTGTAGATAATCTGAATCTTTGAAGACTAGCAGCGCTTTCGAACAGAATCTGCCTACGAGCATCTTCCACTAGTGAATTTCTGTCGAATGTCCATCTGGAAGTTATCTAAATTGAGAGAGAGGGAGACAGAGTTAGAGAGAAAGAGAGAGAGAGAGAGAGAGAGAGAGAGAGAGAGAGAGAGAGAGAGAGAGAGAGAGAGAGGGGGGGGGAAGGAAGAGATAGAGGAAGGAAGATATAGAGATAGAGATGAAGAGCGAGAGAGAGAGAGAGAGAGAGAGAGAGAGAGAGAGAGAGAGAGAGAGAGAGAGAGAGAGAGAGAGTGAGAGAGAGAGAGAGAGTGAGAGAGAGAGAGGGGAGGAGAGAGAGAGAAAGAAGAAGAAAAGAATAACCTCATTTTGAACGGTCCGTTGCCAAGCTTCGCCTTCACGATAAGAGAATAGAAAAGACTGATGTTGTCTTCTGGCTTCTTTTCTGTATCATCCGTGTCATCGAGCATGCTGACGACCAGCGACAAGTCCATATCATTAGCCAAAGTGGCGACCGCCAGTTCGCCAAAGACTTGCACCAACCTTAGCTTCTTGCGCACCCTCGGTGCGATGTGTGGTAGTCGAGCATCGGCGAGTCGCGCTATTTCTTCGTTTTTCTCGATTAGAATGTTCTCGTTTTTGTCTCTCTGGAAATTGGGAGATGAAAATGAGGGAAAGAGAGAGAGAGAGAGAGAGAGAGAGAGAGAGAGAGAGAGAGAGAGAGATAGAGAAAGAGAGAGAGACCCACCCTAGTTTTCGGCGGCAAACTTTGACCCCTCCTTATTGTTTTTTCACTCTTCAAAATCCTCAATCGAGGGTCAAAATAGGTCGTCTTTCTGTCATTATGATTCACGAAAAGTTTCTGAAATATGTTTTTAACAGATTTTCTAAGGAAACCAAACATTTTTCGGTATCTGAGACCATCCTGATGGCAGCGGCTCACTTTGATCAGCCAGCAAATTGACAAAAGTCACAAACGTCTCGTTTTCCTCGTATCTGAAGTTCATACATCATGGATCAAAGATCAACCAATAATGGAGAAGATGAAATTCACTAGATCGAACCCCATCCAGGACAATACATTTTTGCAATTTCTCACTTTGCCGGGTCATCATTATGGTCCTGGATACGCTTTAAGATGTGCCGCACTGGAGCTGATGTGTTGTAGATGATCAGCGCCGTCTGAAATTCGTTGTTTGTGGTGCGGTTGCGTTGCGGTCACCTCATTCTCATGAAGTTTCGTCAAGAAGCCTGGTTGCTTCAGCACTTGTGAGATTGAATTTTTGTCGTTTTCGGCGACCATTGTTCGTCTCGGAGTGACCATTCTGAAAAGGACGTAACATGAGCACTTTTGATCTACATTGAGTACTGTAGAATTATCATTGTATTTTGATCTACAATACGTTACAGGGTATGTTCAGAAATACTGCAATGAAGAGTGGTCTGCAACAAGAATTGAAACACACATAGCTTACTCTACCTGTGAAAAAGTTTGGCCTCCGTAAATCGGGTACTTAGCACCGTAACATTTTCGCTTTGAAATACAAGAACGATTTACGTAATGAACCCTTAAATTTCAAAATGGACTGAAAATAAGAATAATAATTCAAATCCACAAAGATCTAACTGTTCGTTGCGAGAGTCCCGAACCTAGAGTAGGCCTACCGTACTCATTCTGCAAAATTGAGATTAGAGCGCGTTTGAAAACGGCCATGCTTCTAGCGATATATGTGCAACATAATTACATGTGATTTTGATCTGCATTACTGTATATTTTCCATTTTTGTTTGATCTACTCAGATCTACAGTAACTCACTCACCCAGAAGCTGGCTTCTGAAGTCTTCGAAGTCTGGGCGTCATGGAGGCAGACAGGTCCCGTTGTCTTGGCAGTGCTCGCGTTGGGTCGGTCCAGCTTGTCTGCTTGGTCTCGTGATTTATGTAGAACACGCGGCCTTTAGGGTCTAGACACCTAGAAGTGAGAGTACGGTATAACTTTGTAGTCTTGAGAAAAAACTATCAGAATGGCTTAAATCGGTTAAAAAGCAGGCACACCACATTCTTCAAGTTCGGCGACAGTGTTCAAACCTTTAGACTTTTCAAACTGTTTATGGACAAATAAGTTGGCGTTGAATCGTCACTGACCGGCACATGGTTGATACAAGAATGCTATAAACTGGTCACAAGGATGCCACAAACACGCCACATAATGGACACGCTACTACCCAACGCCCCTCTCGAGATCTCAGCATCCCAACGCAATGTGTCCTCGAACGTCACAATTGAACACGTGGATGCCACAAAGATGTTACAAACATATCACAGACACGCCACAGAAAGGCCGCACTACTTGCTCGTCCGGAAGACGCTACAATCCAAGCCCATAGTCGCCACGTACGTGACACATTGCATACCTGCTCCGTAGCGATTTTTTCACTATAGTCCGCTCGTTCTGGGCTCCATCAAACACGAAGTTTGAAAACCTTAAAGACGCTACGAACTGGACACATAGTTGCCACAAACATGTCACAAACGAGCCACACTTCTTTCATGCTCGAAACTAAAATATAAAAACGGGACACATTGCATACCTGCTCCATGGCGATCTTGCCACTCTAGCTTGCCATCCGCTCGTGCTCGGCTCCATCGAGTCAGAACTGCAAAGAACAATAGCCAGTGTGTGTGTGTGTTTTGGGCTTGATATGGTCGTTGGAATGTAAACGTTGGGGGCGAATTTTTGACAAATTGGACATCAATGTCGCTTTGAGAGGGCGCATCCTTCGCCTTGATTCAAGTCTCGTGGGAACGCGTGGCCCAACGATATTGTGTGTGTGTGTGTGTGTTCAGATTCGGGATGAAAACAACTGTGGGGAACATTTCATTTGCGGGGCGGTCGGCGAACGCGGTTGGGAGCCCGGGGAATTTGAATTCTTGCTCTCTCTCTCTCTTTCTCTCTCTCTCTCTCCCTCTCTCTCTCTATCTCCCTCTCTCTTTCTCTCTCTCTCTCTCTTTCTCTCTCTCTCTCTCTCTCTCTCTCTCTCTCTCTCTCCCTTTCCCTCTCTCTCTCTCCCTCTCTCTCTCTCTCTCTCTCTCTCTCTCTCTCTCTCTCTCTCTCTCTCTCTCTCTCTCTCTCTTTTCCTCCACACTTAAATGAGAGCAAAAAGAGTAGAAAAGAAACAATGAAAAATTGACTCGAAGAAGCTGAGAGAAAGGAAAACCCCATAAACATCCGGGAGTAGCCCCATCCATGTCTTCCCAGTGAAGAGCAAATTATATATTTCGACTGACCTTGGTGAGCTCTGAATGCTCTCCGATGTTGTACTCATTGAATCCTCTGAAAGCTCGTTTGTTGTATCGCCAGGAAAGTGGGCGGAGTTGCCACGCCCACTTTTCACAGGTTGTACTCACCATCAGCGGTCGATTCAAACGAGTAAAGAATGTCGATGAAGTATCCGCTTCCGAAAGACGACGTGGCAAAAGAGGTTTCGAGTCTAAAGTGAAAAGTGAAGAGAGAAGAAGAAAGAAAATCTAGTTAATGTTATTTGACGTCTTTCCGTGTCTTGGGGCTCGAATGTTGTCGAAAGACAAAAAAAGAAGAAGAAAGTTCCCCGAGCGAGGTGACCAATCCCATGGGACGGCCACTGCATGCCACTATCAAATCTGAATCGGGCCAGCGATCATTCAGAGCAATGGGGCCAGTGGAATGTTCAAAACAGGGCTCTAAGAAAATTCGCTGACGGCCAGGATGCGGCAAAAGATGAACCTGGGATGGGTTAAAATTTCTCAAACTCTTCTAGTTTTCTTATTATTCTCTATAAGCTTTGCTGAAGTACTGTGACAAAGAATGGGTTTTTTTTTTAATTTTGTGAGAATTGGCTTGAGAATTCGAATGGTTAATAATAAGCTCTACATTTAGCATTCAAGATATTTTAATTGATGATTATACGGATGTTATCAGAACACATTCATAGAATTGATTGATTCGCTGTTGATTCGCTGTTGAAAAATTGCAAATCGTGTAACATTCCTTCGTAACTAGCTTTTTATCATGAATTTTGAAAAAAACGTCAGAGAAAAAAGTTTTTAAACTACAGTAACTGTAATTTGATCTACGGCGATGCAGGATTTACGAAGGGGCGGGGTTTGTGCTCGCTGCTTTTTGGTCGCCTCCACTCACTGCTTAATTCGACACTTTTCTACTGCGCTTAACGCGGTGTGAGACACCGTTTGCACCCCTACAGACACCGTTTTCAGAAAAAGGTATCCGCACGGAAGTATACTAGTACTGGCTCTGATTTCTTGCTTTTTGCAAACGGTGTCTGAACGAATTCATACAGATACCGTCTACATCAATATGGATTCCAGAAACCATACAGACACCGAACGGTTTTCCTGAGTGCTATATTTTGCGCAAACCCTGTAGTATCAAGCTTCAAACTAATTGGAGTAATTAAAAAATACATACAATTAGGCATTTACAAAAATGGTGAACCAGATTTGGAAACAGAAGGTTCGAGACAAAAAGGTTTCAAAGCAGGTTTCAAAAAAATATATATATACAAGAAAGTAAAACAAACTGAGACACGGCAATCGTATGATCAGAAGAAAAGTTGCTCGACTTGATTTGGAAGTTTAGAAATTCTGACGAAATGCGGATCTGAAATTTGATCTGTTTGGGAACAATGGAGTTGAACCACCTTTGTAAAATGATCCCTAATTTTTTGATTGTTAATTTTGACAGTCATCGATTCGTCGGAGCAGTTTACTTCTGAAAATTAGAATAGAAGGTGGCGAGAGAAAAGAGAGAGAGAGAGAGAGAGAGAGAGAGAGAGAGAGAGAGAGAGGGGAGAGAGAGAGAGAGAGAGAGAGAGAGAGAGAGAGAGAGAGAGAGAGAGAGAGAGGTAAACCTTCAATTTTCAACAAAACATTCCTACAAATCTTCAAATTTCGACTCCTATACAAAAGTTTTCCTGTCACTCCGTCGATATAGCTGAAAAATGGTCAATTTTCTTATCAAACAATACTTTTTACCCAAAAAAAACTTCATCTAAAGACGAAAGATTCCTGTTGGAGACCATGAATCTGATGGGAGGCTTGCAAGACTTTATCAGCCTTTGATCAAGGTACGAGGATGGATCGGCTGAAGTTTGTTATTTAAAAAATTGAATAGTAGAAGATTTAATTTTACCCTATTTCTTATTGAACATCATCAATTTTTGCACAATGATTCTTAGTTTTTTAAAATTATAAATAAAGAGAAAATTGTTTTTTAAATGAAAATCATTTGAAAATAACAAACCTGCGTCGAAAAGGCCTATCCAATCCAATAAAGAGGATGATTCAACATTCCAGGAGACGTAGATGGTCTATAACAAATCGGTGTTTCACACTGGTGCATTTAGGCTTAGGATTGGCGAAAATGGCTTTATTTGGGTTTCATTTGAATTTTGGTTGGTGTGAGGTTATTATAGACGCAACGATTTTCTCTAATATTTGGTCTGACGTTTTCCTATTCTCTTAGTTCACATGTGCAAACTCGGACCTTCACGAAAGTCGTTTTCCGAACCTCAGCTAAGCTTATTATAAAAGGTAAATTACTGTTGGCTGCAGATTGCAGATCGAAATTAGGACACGACTTATACCACTCTTTCCTGACTCTAGGCACAAATCACTTGTACACGGATGGGAAAGGTTTACTTGCGACCTTGGGAATCGTAACCACTGTCCAAGAATCTGTGATGTCTGAGGTTGTTTTTTCGCTTCTACATATGTACGAAAAATGATACTTTTGAGGGGTAAAAGATGTCAGAAAACTCACTTTCCACATAGTGTTTGAGCTATAGATTGAGAAACAAGGTGGATAAAACACTTTTTGAAACCGGTTCTATCATTTTCAGCCTAGTCGAACCCACTCAGATATCACAGATTTTCAGTGGTTAAAAATGAATCCCATGATAATTTTGAAGACATGAAATGAACCGAAACAACGAAGTTCCAGAGCATGTTAATAGAATGATGAACGATTCTCAAAGATATATTGGAGTACAGCGGAAAGTACTGCATAAGGACTGCGCTGACTTTCTCGTTATATGAATCAGGGTTTCACAATTAGGTAACCTGTTGCATAGATCCGAACAGAAAAATATCAGTTTCTGAGGCATGGATTCCGGGGGATGTTGTTTCCGGAAGGTTTTCTTTTCTCCGCATCCGGATCATCTGTGAAGAATTGTTGAGAATGTAGAGGAACGGGAGAGAGAGAATAAGGAAGTGAGAGAGAGAGAGAGAGAGAGAGAGAGAGAGAGAGAGAGAGAGAGAGAGGGAGAGAGAGAGAGAGAGAGAGAGAGAGAGAGAGAGAGAGAGAGAGAGAGAGAGAGAAAGTCTAAGAATAGTGAGTCGTAGGGCAAATAAATTTGTAAGTGAATTAGATCGGGGAAACAATGAAAAGAACATTGGGGGCTATTTCTCTCGGACGTCTTTCAACTTCCGGTCTTGGCTCTCAATTCCAACAAAAATCTCTTCCTAGACAATGACCAAAACTCCTGACACAAAGCAGAAACAAATGCGGCATTTGGTGGTCCCATGGGTGTACACCAACATAAATCTCGAATTTTCAGACAAAGCACCGAGGTCAACACAAGTAAAGAAAACAAGAGGTTGAATAAATGACATCCTCTTTGTTGCGAGGTGGATTATTGGAGGTTTCAGGGGAAAAAAGTGTTTTTTGCTCCTAAATGAAGCTAACTCCACATTTTTCGAGCTTTCTTGCATTGATTATGGTTTTGAAATGTTTTATAACAGGGTGATAGCAAAAAACCGCGTTCAAAACAGTCGAAAACAAGAGAAACGCGTAAGTTAGGCGAAACCCGCGAGAGGTCGGCGACGGCGTCCAATGGGGCGCCCCGCTGGCACAAGGTAGGGTGGGCATGACGATAACCTAATCCATTCTCTGAGTTGGTGAATGTTGGATAGGGGCGACCCAGGACGCGAGTCATCGCTGTAGAGTTCTTCTACAGTGGTGATGTCCTGCTTGAAGGCTTTCACCGAGAGCTGAATCATGGTCCTGACCCAATTGGAAAAACTTTCTGTGGAGGCAAAGTTTCTTTTTGCTTTTGATTGTGTTTTCTATTTCGATCAGTTTCACACACTGTGGCAAACGCAGTAAAAAAGTGTACGCAAAGCAAATCGATATAATAGATCAAATTTCAGTTACTGTAGTTCAGAAAATTTCTACTCTTCCTTTTTTTCATCCCAGATTCACGAATAGTTACGGAAAAGTGTTTGAAGTAGGTAAAACTATCGTCGGGAACAGTCCGCAACGTTCATTATGTCTAGTGAGACATTTATTGAAGCACACACATTTTCGAAAATGAAAGCGGATGTCGGCAAAGCGGTCGCGGATCAGTTATATTGTCTTATGTTTTTGCCGAGGTGTGTGTCATACCATCATTCAAACACTAGTTACTGTAGTAGTACTTTTTAATCTACATTTTTTTGCGGAGCCTGTTGTGTTTTTTCCTCGGATTTTTCTCACAAACACAATAAAATGTTTTCGATCTAATTTGCTTAAATTAATTTGAGGTACTATTCAAAATCTCATGGTAAAGGTCAGTATTAATCAGTACAGTACCGACCGCTTTGTTCAAAAACAGTGGAATGAATGAAAATTGAACCAGATATTTTCATGAAGAAAGGGTTTTAGTGAATTTCCGACTAACTTTGAAAGCAAGAAAAATGTTATGAAAAGTGGTGCGGTTTTGACTTGAATAATTCACTCGCAACCACCCATTAGCACTGATTTTACGAGTTTCCGGTGGGGTCGCTTGAGAAAATGAAAGAGTTTCAACTGATAGAATTTTTAGAAAAAATCCATCGAAGAATTATTCAAATAAGTTTTAACTGTTAGAATCAATCATCATATGTCAATTGAGCTATGTCAGACTTCACATATATCGCTAGAAGCATGGCCGTTTTCAAACGCGCTCTAACCTCAATTTTGCAGAATGAGTACGGTAGGCTTAGCTTAGGGTCGGGACTCTCACAACGAACAGTTAGATCTTTGTGGGTTTACATTATTATTCTTACTTTCAGTTCATTGAAATTAAAGGCTCATTACGTAAACCGTTCTTGTATTTCAAGGCGAAACTGCTACGGTACTAAGTACCCGATTTACGGAGGCCAGACTTTTTTACAGGTAGAGGAAGCTATGTCAGGCTTTGTGAAACATGTGAATTCCTATCAAAATCTCAACAATGTTGTTCAGATCAAAAATCAAAATGTGATTATTGAGGGTCAAAAAAAATTCAACATTATTCAACATTGTTTCTAAAGTGGTCGAAAACAACGGAATCATAGATCCAAAGTTTTTCCGATGAGTTTGTAAGAGTTGGAAAATGTGAAGTTGCCGTGAGCTATCGTGATGTTCGAGTGCTGTAACTTCTGTTTGGATGGTCAGATTTTTGATTTTTGTTGTGATTTTGATTTTTGTTGAATTAGGTTTTTTCTCAACAGGAATTGACTTTCAGTGTTATTGGGATCCAGAGTTGAGACCTAGCCAGATGTGTTAAGCAGGTCAAATAATGAAGTTTTCATGTAGAAAATTTTTGCACGTTTTTTGTTTCAAGCGAGATATTTTAATTTTAAAAATCACTTTTTAAAACGATACACGTTAGCGCCGGAGGGCCATTTTCCCCTCACGCACAACACAATTGGATCTAACCGTGAAATCAATTGGCGGCGTGGTGAAGTGGTTGTGATCTTGTATTCAAACCGACAGGTCAGGGGTTCGATCCCACTCGCTGACGACTTTTTTTCTATTTTTTTGAATGATGACAAAAATGTGCCCGAATTGTGTGAAACTACTTTTAAATCATAACCTTGATTTTCATCAGAAACAAAATTTTTCGGATCGATATGTAATTTTTATTGTGAATTAAATGAAAATCGTTCAAACAGGGTCTTTTTCTGAAATTTCCCAAGTTGTAAGCCAGAATCATATTGACTAGTAGCTGAATGAGGGTCTCTGATCACAAACCCGGTTAACATTTTCACGAGGTCGATATCGAAATCATAAACTATAGTGAGCGCCCAAACTAGAAAGAACCATTTCATCGAGTTATTGGATCATTGAAATAGAATTTTAAAAAATCTTCTCGAAGTATCCCAAGTCCCCAACCTTCATATCCTTCCCGTATACCCAAATTTGATGAAGTTGGGTTCAAAAACTTTGTCTCTTGAACCTAATCATCAGTCTAGTTCAAATAAAAAAGTTGCGAATTGTCATTTAAATCTGGACGGTCATGAGATCGACCTCGTGAAAATGTTAACCGGGTTTGTGATTAGAGACCCTCATTCAGCTACTAGTCAATATGATTCTGGCTTACAACTTGGGAAATTTCAGAAAAAGACCCTGTTTGAACGATTTTCATTTAATTCACAATAAAAATTACATATCGATCCGAAAAATTTTGTTTCTGATGAAAATCAAGGTTATGATGATCACTTCACTAGCTTCATGGAGAGGTGATAGATGAGACCGGATATTGACTTCTTGGCTACTCCAAGTGGCGATCACATGTACAAAAAGGTTGAAAAACATTCAAAACAGTAGTTTCACACAATTCGGGCACATTTTTGTCATCATTCAAAAAAATAGAAAAAAAGTCGTCAGCGAGTGGGATCGAACCCCTGACCTGTCGGTTTGAATACAAGATCACAACCACTTCACCACGCCGCCAATTGATTTCACGGTTAGATCCAATTGTGTTGTGCGTGAGGGGAAAATGGCCCTCCGGCGCTAACGTGTATCGTTTTAAAAAGTGATTTTTAAAATTAAAATATCTCGCTTGAAACAAAAAACGTGCAAAAATTTTCTACATGAAAACTTCATTATTTGACCTGCTTAACACATCTGGCTAGGTCTCAACTCTGGATCCCAATAACACTGAAAGTCAATTCCTGTTCAGTGTAAAACAATCCTGACCGGGATTATCAATCAAAAACAGTAGATTTTATTCTGAGTTCAAAGTCGAAAAGATTCTTAGAAAACTTTAGAGTACTTTAACTTCAGGTCGGATAGTCACAAAGTACTGAAAAAGGTAAATCTTACAGATTAGATTGTTCTGAACTCATTGAGCTTGGTCTCGCTGCTTAAAAGTTCTGAGAGTTGCGAAAAAACGCTGTAAAATGAAAAATGCTCAATTTTACCACATTCTTCATATGATTCACATGCTTCATGTTATTATTTCCTTTTCCATAGGTCTTGTGTTTAACCGGTTGTTCACTTTGGAAGCGGCAACGTGACCGAGACGGCGAAAGAACGCGCGAAAACGAGAGACGCAGAGGATAACTGTTCAGAGGTGAAGCACCCAATGTCTATGCGACATATTGTGTGAAACGTTCAGGCCGCGGAAAAAAACCGAAACCGCTTTTTGTAGTTGACAAAAATGACTCGAATTTGGATATTTTGTTTGTTTCAGAAGGATTTCATTTCATTTTCGACCCTTTGATCACTTTTTTTGGAAGTTACCATGTCATAGCAACTTGTATTGGGGAATTTTTAAATGTTTACACATGATTTTCAATCCACTTTTTTAAAAACTAAATAAGATTGAAAAATACCATATTCAGAAAATTTTACAAAAAGCGTATGAGACGTTTTGGTACCGTAATCAATTTACATATTACATTTTCTCAAAACGAAGATCGAATGAGATCACATCACTCTCCACATATATCGCTAGAAGCATGGCCGTTTTCAAACGCGCTCTAATCTCAATTTTGCAGAAAGAGTACGGTAGGGTCGGGACTCTCACAACGAACAGTTAGATCTTTGTGGATTTAAATTATTATTCTTACTTTCAGTCCATTTTGAAATTAAAGGCTCATTATGTAAATCGTTCTTGTATTTCAAGGCGAAACTGCTACTGTACTTAGTACCCGATTTACGGAGGGCAGACTTTTTTACAGGTAGAGGAAGCTATGTGCACTCATATTTCTCGAACCGAAAACAAACTCTTGTGTTTCAACATCTGATAAAAATGGGTAAAACTAGACGAAAACTGTCGAAATAACTTTTTTGTGAGGGTATTTTGAAAAATTTTTCTCAAAAATCAGAGAAACCCATGATATTTCATTATTGACATTTGTTCCTTCAAAAAAAACAAGCTAATCATAACTTTCTCCCCACTCTCAAAGTAGAAACAATGTAAGTACATCAGCTGTACAATGCTAAACTCCGCCCCTTTGACTCCGCCCACCCAGTTTAACCGACACACCTTTGAGGCCCTAGGGCATATAATCTAGAGACATGCATAAAAGCATCCAGTTGTGGCATTGTAGACAACGAGGTCAAGGGTTACTAAAAGTGCGGTAACCATCTATTTTTTATCTACCGCAATATTTTTGACTTTTGTCTATCCATCGTTTTTTATGTTCGTTAAAAATGGTATACTTTTATGTTGAAGATTCTATTTTGTTCATCTTATCCATTGTAATCCAGAAACTTTTGCAAGTTGCATTTCAGAAAAGATTTCTTTGCCCTCAAAAAATGCCATAATTTCTATCAACTCTATCACACATAGCTTCCTCTACCTGTAAAAAAGTCTGGCCTCCGTAAATCGGGTACTTAGTACCGTAGCAGTTTCGCCTTGGAATACAAGAACGGTTTACGTAATGAGCCTTTAATTTCAATGAACTGAAAGTAAGAATAATTATTTAAATCCACAAAGATCTAACTGTTCGTTGTGAGAGCCCCGACCCTAAGGTAGGCCTACCGTACTCATTCTTCAAAATTGTGATTAGAGCGAGTTTGAAAACGGTCATGCTTCTAGCGATGTATCAACTCTTTCAAGTGATAATTTTGTCATCTATTCATCAGTTTTCCGCATGAAAATCATGAATCCGACACTTATTCTGAAGCATGTATTTCAGACATGGAAGAGGAATCCAGGGAGAAGGCCTTCAGGTACGGTACCCCAATCAATAAATCAAAAATCCACATGGATTCAGATTCGTCGCATATTCTGCCGTCTCCTTCTCGTTGGTGGCACTTGTTGCAGTTTTTGTCACTCTGCCACTCGTGAACAACTACATCCATTCCGTCCACATGAGGGTTCATGATGAGATGAACTTCTGCAAGGTTAGCTTTTTTATTTCGGACAGCAAAGTGTCGGATCAAGCAGCGAGGGGAGACGACAAATAAGCAGCGAGCACAAACCCCGCCCTTTCGTAAATCCTGCATCGCCGTAGATCAAATTACAGTTACTGTAGTTTAACAACTTTTTTCTGACGTTTTTACAAAATTCATGATAAGAAGCTAGTTTCAAAATGGACTGAAATTAAGAACAATAGTTTAAATCCACAAAGATCTAACTGTTCGTTGTGAGAGTCCCGACCCGACCTTACTCATTCTGCAAAATTGAGATTAGAGCGCGTTTGAAAACGGCCATGCTTCTAGCGATATATGTGAACAGTGAATTTGCAAAAGAGCTAAAGAGCGAGAGGACGGGCGTTCAATCCCGGCAGCAATTTTTGCTTTTTCTCTCTGAACCGGTAGACTTTCAGTTGTCCGCGCGTGACGTCATGATGGAGATGCACCACTTCCGCGCAACTCCTCAACAGAATCTTCCATTTTTCCTGCGCAAAAGCAGCAACGAAACGAGACACAAGAGGGAAGCTGCTGCATGCACTGGATGCTGCCTCCCAGGACTCCCAGGAGCTGATGGTCAACCGGGAAGAAACGGAAAGCCAGGACGTCCAGGAGCCCCAGGAGCGCCAGGATTCCCAGGAAGACCACCAGCGTGAGTCTTTGCCTTGCTGCAATCGAACGTGACACTTTAATTTATAGAATCTGCGTTGAAGTCACCGAGCCACCATGCACACCATGCCCACCAGGAGAGCCAGGACCACCAGGACCAGCCGGAGACCCAGGAAACCCAGGACAGCCAGGACACCCAGGAAGAAACGGAAACGACGGACCACCAGGACCACAGGGTGAGAAAACGTGCCGATATAGATGTAAGAATTGCTTGCAGGACCACCAGGACCACCAGGAAATTCTGGGGAGCCGGGACGCGATGGATCCCGTGGAGAGCCAGGAAGGCCAGCCTTCTCCACTCCAGCTCTTCCAGGAGATCCAGGAACCCCAGGAGAGCCAGGACCACCAGGACTCCCAGGAGACCAAGGACAACCAGGACGTCCAGGAGGTGATGGACAGCCAGGACCACAAGGACCACCAGGACCAGCTGGACAGCAAGGAAAACCGGGTCCGGTTGGACCACCAGGGCAGCCAGGACAGCCAGGACCACAAGGAGAGAGGGGTATCTGCCCCAAGTACTGCGCTCTCGACGGAGGAATCTTCTTCGAGGACGGAACCAGACGATAGATCTGATCACGTCATCGTCAACTTTTTTCGCTCCTTCCAACTGGGGTTGTTTGTGTCTTTTTTTCTACAGGTGCCAAGTGCATAATAAATATATTTATCTTATGTGGAAGAAAAACAAAAATATCTGCATCCGACGAGGATTGAACTCGAGACATCCAGCGATGTGAATGTCCGCTGCGCTAGAGCACACCTCGGCAAAGGCAAAAGACAACAAAACCGCTTCGCAACCGCTTTGTCAACCTCCGCTTTCATTCTCGAAAGTGTTTGTACATCAAAAAATGTTTCACTAGACATATTAAACGTTGCGGACTGTTCCCAACGATAGTTTTACTTACGTCAAACATTTTTACGTTACGATTTGTGAATCTGGGCGAAAAAAAGTGGGAGAAGTAAAATTTTTGAACTTCAGTAACTGAAATTTGATCTACTCTATCGATTTTCTTCGCTTACACTTTTCAACTGCATTTGCCGCAGTGTGTAGCGATCATAGCTATGACAATCCGGTTTGTTTTTTATGTTGATAAATTGGTACTTTTCTAGAAAATGCAAAAAGTAACTTCCCCAGACGAGGACAGAACTTGCGACCCCTCGCATCACCAGGGGCGTGCTCAGGAACGACTCATTGTTTCACGAACTCGTTTACATTATTGTCGACAACACAACGATCATTATCAAACTAGAGAGTTCATGAAGAATCAAGAGGAACTTCATACTCCTCCATCTCATTAGGCGTACTATTATTAGCGGCCGTTGGTTGCATTCTTTGATAAAACTTTGACCCGTCTTTTGCAGTTGTGAAATTGCAGTCAAAAAGTTGCTTTTTGTATGTCAAAATTTCAACCGTATTCGACGTATCTCTTGCTGTTCAATAGAATTTATAATTGCGAAAAAAGTTTAACTATTAGGTTGTCGATTAAGTCCCCGAATTTTTTGGGGTGTTTTCGAGTGCACATCCTGGCTTTCCTAGACAACAACCGCCCCCCTCCCTCACTGGATTGTTATTATCGAGTCTTCTCCTTGCTAGTAGTCTAAGTGAGTCTTCACTCAGTTCCATTGATTGGTAATGGTAACCCTGTTTTTCCGCGGAAATTTTCGCGTCCGTCATGTTTTGCTATTTCTTCACGTTTCTGACTCCAACCAAAATGGAGCCAGGGATGGTCTTCATTAAACGTACGACTAGAATCTCTCTCTGCTGGTACAGTCAACAAATCGTACACTCAATAAATGAAAAGAGCTACAACCTCGAACATGTCCCAAGGTCAGATCGTCGGTCTGAGATGATTATTGACTAGCTACTTGAAGCCGTGGAGGCTGAGCCATGTGTGAGTACTCGTGATTTGGAGCACATATTTGGCTCCAACCATTCCACAATTGCTGAAAACCTCAGGCCTGTCAACAAGAAAAAGACGCTCGAAAGATGGGTAATCCATGATATCACCAATTTTGATCGAATTCGGAGGGTCGACATGCCGATGTCTCTGCTCACCTCTCAACGCCGTTTTCAATGGCATCACCATATCATCACTGGAAATAAGAAGTGGATAGTTCACTCTAATGTTGTACGGAAGACCGCTTGTGTAAATGCCGATTCCCCTGCTCCAGACGTTCCCAAAGCTGATTTTCATGGCGAAAAAATGATGCTCTAAGTCTGATGGTCCGTTCGTGGTTTAGAGTATTGGAAGATCTCAAAGGCTAGTACTACTATAAACAGTGAACTCTATGATCGTCAGCGACAAGCCCTCAAAGCTCATCTCATTTCTACTCGCGGAGCCGATGCAAAAATCTATCTTCAACACGACAACGCTCGACCCTACGTTGGCAAATTAACCAAGACTGAGCTACTCGGTTACGGTTGGACCGTCTTTCCCCACCCACATGATAATTTTGATCTAGCCCTATCTCATTTCTGTATGATCTTGGCCTCCAACGATATATAGATAGAAATAATTACGTTGATGTAGCCGAGGTCAAATCCGCGCTCCGCAACTTCTTCCAGTCATACGGCGAGACCTGGTATCGCCATGGCATTGAGAAGCTACCCCAACGTTGAGAACAAGTCATAGATAGTGATGGCCAATATTTATAATATCACCATTGTGCTCTGTTGAGATAATGATAAAAGAAATTTTCTACAAAAAATTCGGATACTTAATCGACAACCTAATACTTTTGACCCTTCTCTGAAGTCATTTCGCTCGATTTGAACTTGCGGTAATATTCTACACATATGTCGCTAAAAGCATGGCCGTTTTCAAACGCGCTCTAATCTCATTTTTTCAGAAAGAGTACGGTAGGGTCGGGACTCTCGCAACGAACAGTTAGATCTTTGTGAATTTAAATTATTTTTCATTTTCAGTCCATTCTGAAATCGAAGGCTGATTACGTAAATCGTTCTTGTATTTCAAGGCGAAACTGCTACGGTACTAAGTACTCGATTTACGGAGGCCAGACTTTTTTTTACAGGTAGAGGAAGCTATGTGTTCTAGTTGATCAACGCGTCTACAGTAACCATTTCTCACAAAAAAGTTTTCATCTATCCATCATTTCCGAAAACATTTCAGAATGTTGTGCGGTCTCTTGGCTCAGACTAGGCTGTTATTAGTGAACTTTCGGGCGAAGGTGTGACTGATGTAAAACTTTTCCGGTTTTCAATCGTTTTTTTTTGTTTTTAAGCTTTATATCTTAGTAAAAGACTCTAACCTTCATTCGGGCTAAAAATAGAGTAAAGTTGAGAGACCATAAAAAGGTATTCACATATCTAGCAAAAAGTCTGACCGATTTCAAACGCGCGCCAGTCGCGTTTTTGTAAAATGAGTGCGGTAGGATCGGGACTCTGGCAACGAACTGTTAGATCTTTGTGGATTTAAGTTATTTTTTTAACTTTCAATCCATTCTGAAATTAAAGGCTCATTACCTAAATCGTTCTTGTATTTGACGGCGAAAATGCTACGGTACTAAGTACCCGATTTATAGAGGTCAGATTTTTTTACAGGTAGAGGAAGCTATGTGATATTTTGGCGGGTCGAATTTTGATTTTATTTTTGATCATGAAATTGTTCAAATTCCATTTTTGAGAGATTTGAAGATAGAGAACATACCTGGAGATACAAATAACTTTTCCAAAAGATCCAATTTTGGAACCAACTTGCACCATGTGATGTTGCATTACCATATAATTATTCCACTTTTATAGGTCCTAATTATCCTCCAAAAACTTCATTTTTCGCTGTCATCGTACTAGCTTTTTTGATGGAGTTGGTAAGTGTTTTTTTTTTGCAAAAACTTGCGCGCGGTTCGAACTTTTGGCTTTCACAAATCACGAAGCTTACGTCAGGTGTCTGGACCCCACATGACTAAATAATTGGGCCAATTTTGTCGGTATTCAACTTCAGAGAAAACATATTATCCGATGTCTTCAATTTCTGCACGGAGATGTTGAGATTTTTGATTCTTTGAGATTTCAAGATTTGAATTTTGTAAAACTTACTGTACCACACTGCGGCAAACGCAGTTGAAAAGTGTAAGCAAAGCAAGTCAATAGAGTAGATCAAATTTCAGTTACTGTAGTTCGAAAAAATTCACTCTTCCTACTTTTTTCGCATTCACAAACTGTAGCGTAAAAATTGTTTGAAGTAGGTAAAACTATCGTTGGGAACAGTCCACAACATTCATTATGCCAAGTGGAACATTTATTAAAGTACAAACACTTTCGAAAATGAAAGAAGAGGGGGGAAAGCGGTCGCGAAGCGGTTTTATTGTCTTATGCCTTTGCCTAGGTGTGTGTACGAATGGGACAAACTGACTTACACGACCGAGACATCTCTCGACTCACTTTTCAGAGATGTATTGACTTTAACGTTCTCCAACAGAGTTGCACGGAAGTAAAATTTTTCGAAACGGAAGTCGGAAGTGAATTTTTAAAACGGCAGTCGGAAGTCGGAAGACGGAAGTGAAAAAAGGGAGGAAGTCGGAAGTCGGAAGTAGAATTTTTTCAACGGTAGTCGGGAGTGCAAAAAAGTTGAAAAAACCCAGAGATATAGTATATTCGCGCATTCTCAACAGGTGATAGGTCAATTCCAAACTGAGTAGAAACGATTTCACGGTTTTTTCGTCATTTTTCACGAAAAAAAATTTTTGACGGAAGTTGGAAGTAGAATTTGTTAAACGATAGTCGGAAGTCGGAATTCCGTGCAACTCTGCTCTCCAACAACAGCGCGCTGTCTCGAATGTCCTTAAGCGTCAACGTCTCTCTATCTCATGTACTCTCTCAAACGCGCGCTATCATGATCTGGCAGCAAAGACCTCAGGAGCAACGCACATATCTAGCAAAGTCTGACCGATTTCAAACGCGCGCCAGCCGCATTTTTGTGAAATGAGTACGGTAGGCCCACCCTAGGGTCGGGACTCTCACAACGAACAGTTAGATCTTTGTGGATTTACATTATTATTCTTACTTTCAGCCCATTGAAATTAAAGGCGCATTACTTTATCGTTCTTGTGTTTCAAGGCGAAAATGCTACGGTACTAAGTTTTTTACAGGTAGAGGAAGATATGTGCAACGTCTTACAAAAAACACTCACAAAACAGACCAATCTCCAATTTGGTCACAGTACACGTCTCACAAAAAGACAATTTTTCCAACTGTAAATGATCAGTCTTGCCCGTGCAGTAACATTTGAAATCGGAATTGAAATTTAAAAAAAAGGATATGAAAAAGCATATTCTTCCAATTTTCAATGTCATTTGTTCCAAATGTCTATTCTCTTCAAAAGATAGTGATGACTAAAAGTTGATATTTTTGTCCTACCACTAGTCAAAAACAACTTCTTGTTTATGGTTCTTTACCCGAATGACCAAAGTCCGGTAAGCAGCAAGAAAAGGTCGCCCTCGCTAATGAGTATAACTAGCGTCTTCTTGAAACACACGTAAGCGGGCTAGTCTTTATGGTCATATAGGACTCAAATTTGATCCTACCACCCTTTTTTGTTTTTTTCGACCAAAATATCATGTGAAAGGCTAAAATTAGCCCTCTTTTTAATCTTATCTCGCAATCTAGGGCTCTTTCTCATGAACTTCATTAAAATATTGCTGATTTTTATAGTTCCTGAATGTATTTTATGAGGACCTTGGTATGTTGAGTTTAGTTTAGTTCTTAAGACGCTTAGGGTTTTATAGTTTCCTGAGGAGAACAATCCAAGGCCTCTCATAATCGATTTATGATTTCTTAACTCTGAAAATTGAAAATCTCACAACGTCCAGGTAAATCCAGGCTTTTCCGGAGAAGGTTGTAATGAAAGTTCCTTAAATGCTAGAGACCACCATTATGAAAAATTTGACCGACAAGAATAAAAATCACATAGAAATTACAGACGAAAATGTTCGGTCGACTGTCCTACCCGGAAACCGTCCTCATAGAAAGCTATTTCGACATTTGGTACATATTTTTCCTACTCGCTACGCTCACCATGAATTTTCTCTTGATCTTTCTCATAGTGAGACATAGCCCGAGCTCTTTCAAGGACTATCGGTAGGTGCTGACGAAAATGAAGAATAACGACTTTTTTCACAGAATTCTACTCTGTAACACAGCCCTGAACCAGATTTTCGTCACATTGGATGTTTTCTTCATGCATCAGAGGTATAGGCTACATTAAGTGGATTGTTCAAAGTGATATTGAAATTTTAAACCCATATGTTCGCACAGAGCGAAGGGAAATAAGAGAGGTTGGCGTCGGCAAGTGCGTTCGCAGTGCAAACCCACTTCGCGCGCATTACTTGACGACGCAAACCTTTTATTTATCATCTTTTTTCCATTTCTCTTCAAAATACTCTTCGCTCTGATAATTATGTTTCATTGCTTATGTATAATCATTGTATTATCATTTTCTCATTATTTCCTCTGAATAAAGGTTTAATTACCCTAGTTTGAGTTTGAGGTCTATCAAGCAAGGGGAGAACAGAGCGTTCAACTACTATTGACATCCATCGTTTTATGGTGCATCAAGGATTGGATCAAGGCATCAGAAGACCCGCGTGGCAGCAAGACACAGAAAAGTGAGCTTTGAAAGTACAAGATCAAAGTTTCCCTTTTTGACAAAACAAATTTTTACGGAACCAAAACCAAGAGCAATCAAGCTCTAATTTCTATCGTTTTTCACCCAAGTTTCTCAGTAGACAAAAAGAGTCGGCGTCTCCACGCAACATCGTCAAATCATTTACGGTGTTGTTTCCACACACAGTGGAGACTTCGACAGAAAACCAGTAGGAGGTGCACCAACACCTCACTCAAAACTCCATTCCCACTTATCAGAACTCAACAAATCATTGTTGCAAGTTCGACCCAGACTCAATTCAAGTCACTAGAGCACAACATTCTTGTCAGCTCAAAACTCCAAGTGTATTTATCAGAACCCAACACATCAGTGTTGCAAGTTCGACCCAGACTCAATTCAAGTCACTAGAGCACAACAATCTTGTCAGCTCAAAACTCCATTCCCACTTATCAGAACTCAACAAATCATTGTTGCAAGTTCGACCCAGACTCAATTCAAGTCACTAGAGCACAACATTCTTGTCAGCTCAAAACTCCAAGTGTATTTATCAGAACCCAACAAATCATTGTTGCAAGTTCGACAATTCTCAGTTCCAATTTACTCGATCACAACACACCACAGTTGGCAGCTCGACAATGGAAACAATCAAGTCTGACTCTCGAGACAACCCAGACGTGGAGTGTGAGAGTTCAGAAGGTCCCCGTCTCAAAAACCAGCTGGTGTACGCCAAAAGAACACTGACCAGAGAAGTCAACCAGCTACAGCAGTTCATCAGCAGGTGGCTCAAGGAAGTCAACAACGAGGAGAAATTCCGAAAAACAGACGAGAGAAAGAGCCGACCTGCCGAGTACTGGGACACAGTAGTACGGTTGTGCGATGCCAGAGAGGAAGACACACGAAAACAAGTGTCGAGACTGGACAACGCACTGTTGGGGGTTCGTCATTACCTAAAAGACGAAGAAGAAAGTCTAGAAACAGACGACGTCAATACTAGAATCGACACGGCGGTGACAAAAATGTCAATGCTGACGGAACTTCGCGAGGCAGCAGAAGAGTACTGCACTAGCAACAAAACCGAACAAATCACCACCGTAGTCGAAGAAACTAGGGACGCAAGGCACGACCACACCGAGACAAGAACGACGTACGAACATCGCAGACTTCGATACATCCGAGAACCGGAAGTCGAACTACCGAAGTTCAACGGAGGCGAGGACAGCGACTTTGAACACTTCTGGAAGCTGTTCAGAGAAGTGGTCGATTCAGACCCAACAACCACGGACGATGTGAAAATCGCCGTACTCCAGTCGAGACTCGTCGGAGAGGCCAGGAAGAGATTTGCGAACTTGGGATGCGACGGATCCCAATACGAGTACCTCAAAACACAACTGGTAGCCAACTACGGGAACAAAAAGGACAACAAGACCCGACGGCTCGAGAAGAACCTACGAGGACTACGAAGAGAAGCCGATCACTCTCGTGCGGAGATCACGCTTCTTCAGCAGACACGGAACCTGATCTACCTGTTGGAACAAGAAGGGATCGACACAAACAAGAAAGAGTACAAACGAGAAGTACTGAGTAAATTCCAACCAACCACAATTCGAAGAACGGCTCGGGAGGAAGCTCAACGACGACACGCACCATGGTCAATGGAAGAAATGCTTCAATTCATCGCACTGACTATCGAAGAGATCGAGTATGAAGAAGAGATTTTGAACGAATGTCTAGAAACCGCAGAAAAGGAACAAGCCTACCGATCACGACGAGAGAATAACCGTCAAGAAAGTAGGGTCACCACCTCAGGTCGTATGGAAACAACAGCAAACGGCAGAAAAGGGTGCACCTTCTGCCAAAGTACAACACACCAACCAGATGATTGTCCGATCATCACAGACTCCGAAGATAGGAAGGAGAAGCTGAGGAACGATCATCTTTGTTTCATCTGTCTCGACCCGTCTCATGGATCACGGCAATGCATAGACGCAAACCCATGTAAACATTGTCACACTCGGAGAAGTCACCACTCAAGTATTTGTCGCAGGAGAAATACAAGCTCCGAAGAAGCGACACCCACATTCAACTTTGTGCATGTCAAATCGGCACCAGACGAGGATATCTCCGAAGAAAGCACTGACAGACGCCTATACTGTCAAGAAACTAACCGCAACGAGGAAATTCGCCCGAGGCGTCTTGAACCAAAGTACCGCTCGGTTATCTGTCAGAAGAAAAAGGAAGGAAGCAGTCGACGATCAAACACGAGTACACCAACCAAGATCGTCCAAACGGAGACAAGCCCACATGTCGGTTTCCAAAAAACCGTCCATGTGAGAAAGAAAGAGTCGAGATCCAGATCAAGGGACAGCCAGTCCAGCCAAGAGTCATTATCTCGAGTTCCACACTCTCGAAACTACAGTTCTACACACGTCACACCGATCGAGGCACTGGAGAGACTCTTCAGTCAACCCGATCCATACGTCGAAGAACCGCCTGAAGACTTCGGACAAGGAACCACAACACATCGTCAGCCCGTTTAGAAGGAAGAAAAGTCTACCGTATCACAACTCACCCCCCCCCCAACAAAAAAAACTTACGTATGTTTTCACCCCCCCCCCTCCCACATGGTATTAATTTTTTGTTATTCATGTTAACGTCCATGATTATTTAAACTTTGCAAAAAAAAACGAAAAACGTCAAAAAAAAGAAAAATATATATATAAAAGAGCGAAAACGCCAAAAAAACGATTCATCTCCAAAAATAAAGGAAAAGCCCAAACAGTCTACACAAATCAGTAGACCTACATCAACATTGTCCATCGCAGGAGCCAACCTGAGGGGCCCAGGGTTGTCAGAAACAAGATGAAGAAGCGACCAGCGACTGGAGAAGAAATGATCGACGAAGGGTAGTTGTCTACAGTAAACCTCGATGTCAACTCCATCCACCACCAAGACCAAGGCTATGATGTACTAGAAAGAGCGAAACCCAACGAAGGAACTGATAAAGTTGGTAATTCTAGCACGTGCAAGTTCATAAGGTACCCTCAAAGATCAAGAGGAGGTGACAAGCACAAAGCCAAGGGAGTCAGAAGATGAAAGCCAGTTCAAGAAGAATGGGAGTTGGTCAAGTCTCTAAGGTATCTGAGACGCTCCATGAAGAACGACACTTTCAACAACCGAGCAACAGCGAGGTGGCAACGACGCTTCCAACAGTCAACAGACCATTCGGACATTTCTACAACACGCTACACTCATCAGAGTCAGGCGCGCCCAATCTCACGACAACATGTCGTGAGCCCCCATTTGTGAAGGCCCCAGTGTTCGCACAGAGCGAAGGGAAATAAGAGAGGTTGGCGTCGGCAAGTGCGTTCGCAGTGCAAACCCACTTCGCGCGCATTACTTGACGACGCAAACCTTTTATTTATCATCTTTTTTCCATTTCTCTTCAAAATACTCTTCGCTCTGATAATTATGTTTCATTGCTTATGTATAATCATTGTATTATCATTTTCTCATTATTTCCTCTGAATAAAGGTTTAATTACCCTAGTTTGAGTTTGAGGTCTATCAAGCAAGGGGAGAACAGAGCGTTCAACTACTATTGACATCCATCGTTTTACCATAGAAGGGTCATAACCAGAGTTGCACGGAAGTAAAATTTTTCAAAACGGAAGTCGTAAGTCGGGAGTGAATTTTTTTCATGGAAGTCGGAAGTGAATAAAGGCGGAAGTCTGAAGTCGGAATTCCGTGCAACACTGGTGCCCACATATGCGCCTTGAAAAAGACAAGTTCGCCCTTCTCGCTGGTTTTTTCGAGGCGCCCGCAGGGCGCAAAATGGATGCTGTCGGACCGTTTTGCGCCCTGTGTCCGCACAAGAAAAATTTTGGAGAAAGCCGAGAAATTCATCTATCAGGCACAACGCTACAAAACGTTCCAAAAGAGACCGGAATTGGGCCATAAGCGGGCGACAGTTGCCCTTACATCTGAGTCTTCCCGCTATCGGTTTCAATGATGGTCCATTTTCTGTTCACCTGTCGCTCATTAACGGTCCGAAGCCGGTCTACTACTATAAGCTTGCGCTCGCGTATCAAATTTCATTCAAATTGTCACATTGAGAACGTTGCAGAGTCCTGATAGCGAAAGACTCCGTACTGCTACTTCCTTTCGGCTACTGCAAGACTTTCGGAGCGATGGGTAAATTTGACAATTAATCCATAGAGCACGAATGCTTTCAGGTTGTTTCATAGCGTACAACCTATACAATGCGTTTCAAGCTAATGTCGCCCTTTCGGTTTTACTGTCAATGCATTTTCGTTATCGGCTGGTTAAGATGAAAATGTATAGCAGAGGGCAGTTGTTGAGAAGGCTTGTTTACATTTACATCTTCATGGTAGTTCTGATGGTGAGTCGTCTATAGTGAAGAGGTCGTTAGTCTGCGACTCACCCGGTAAAGGTATAAAACAATAAAACCGCTTCGCAACCGCTTGGCCGATCTCCGCTTTAATTTTCGAATGTTTCACTCGACATAATGAACGTTGCGGATTGTTCCCAACGATAGTTTTACCTACTTCAAACTTTTTTACGTTACGATTTGTGAATCTGGGACGAAATGAAGTAGGAAAAGTAAAATTTTTTGAATTACAGTAACTGAAATTTGATCTACTCTACCGATTTTCTTTGCTTACACTTTTCAACTGCTTTTGCCGAGATGTGCTCACGGTTCGACCCTCCTGAAACCTGAAACCTGAAACCTGAAAATGTATTTTTGTGAAAACCACAGTTTTCAGATCACTCCACACATACCAGATCCAGATTTTGACAAAATCATGGCAAATGGAAATGATGTTTTTCCGGACTATCGGCTCGATTTATATGGTGACTTCGGAGGTTTCAAGGATGTTAAGGATCCGATATATCTGATGAATACTACGATCATGTTCGGTGGAAGTTATCTTATTCCGTGTTTCATTTTATTTTGGAGGTCGAAAACGTTGAAAGAGCTGAATGGAAACCAGTTCAGTGAGAAGACCAAGAAAAGCACTAGGACAATGATTCGTGTTAGTTTTTTTTGGATGGAGAGAGCTAAGAGAGAGAGAGAGAGAAAAAGAAAGAGAGAGAGAGAAGAAAGAGAGGAGAGAGAGAGAGAGGGGGAGAGAGAGAGCGAGAGAGCGAGGGAAAGAGAGAGAGAGAGAGAGAGAGAGAGAGAGAGAGAGAGAGAGAGAAAATTTTTGTAGGCTCTGACCTTTCAAGCAACACTTCCAATGACTTGCTATGTACCGAATTGTTCTTACTTCATGCTGTCACAGGTAATTTGTTGCGATACATTTTGTTGCGGTAAGAAATTGTTACATCATGATATGATACTGTAAATAATATCACGATTCACATCTTTTTGGAGTCACATAAAAATTCTACGAATGCAGTTTGAAGATCTGACGCAAAATATTTCGAAAATGAAAAATGTCGGAAAAATGGTTTGCCATGATAAATGATACTTGCAAACAGTGATCTAAAATACAGACTGTGTCATTTTTGAGGTAAATATATATTCTAACAGTTCTGAATTCTTCGTTGAATAGAAACTTCCAGGCGTTCGGTCTCGAAATCACAGTTTGGGAGTACATCATTGTGGCATGTTGTGCGATGCCGTGTCTCCTGGATCCGATCATGACGTGCTACTTCATCACACCATATCGCCAATTCTTCCTCAGAGCCGTCGGGATGAAAACCGAAGACAACAGCAATCGACCAGCCCCGACGGCGACTATGACAGCTACTGTGAGTGTGAAGAATAGCACAAGGATAATCTTGGCTTAATTTGTCCGTGTAAATTTGTGATTGGCAAGAAATAAAAGATTTGATTCAAATTTTCGTGTATTTGTAGCGGATATGGCCTGAAAATGGTAACAAGTACCTTCTGATTGGAGATTTTGTTGATATAAACCCTGCATATTTTGGAATTAGGTCTTGCGATTTTTTGTTCACCCGGTCTTACACCTAAGTTTCTAGTTCTAATTAAATTTTTTAATGGTGATTATGAAAAAGTGCAGCGAGTTAGTATTTAAGCTCTGCCCTGTTTTGTAGTCTCAATTGATCTCTCTCTCTCTCTCTCTCTCTCTCTCTCTCTCTCTCTCTCTCTCTCTCTCTCTCTCTCTCTCTCTCTCTCTCTCTCTCTCTCTGCAACTCTTCATTCCGCCCACTAGATCGTGGCTTTTTTGTGGCTCTGGGGTGGAAAAAAAGATGGGAAAAGATGAAAACTTTGAACTACAGTAACTGAAATTTGATCTACTATATCGATTGCCCCGCCCCTTTTTTGCTTACACTTCTCAACTGCTTTGTGCACACCGAGCTATAGGTGATCGCTATCGATTAGACGCGTTGCAAGAAAATTATATTTGAACTCAAATTAGGGCACATAAATATTTTTTCATTCTTTTGTCCTGTTTTTCTCATCTGAACAAGCGAATTTTTTAAATTCATGTATTTTGAAAAGAAAGCTTTTTAACTAAATCAACTGATATTTGATCTACAGCGGTGCAGGAATTACGAAGGGGCGGGGTTTGTGTTCGCTGCTTATTGGTTGCCTCCCCTCGCTGCTTGATCCGACACATTTCTACTGTGCTTAGCGCAGTGTGTATCGAACTTGTTGAAACGACGGCAGAAACGAAATTTATTACAAGAAAAGAGAGATTCTTACACTCTGTAACCCTTAGAAGCCTGGACTTCGACGGCGGCGTTTCTCTGTGGGCATGGGCAGTACTGAGCGTCCTGTCCAGGTTCTCCTTCTTCTCCGGCTGACCCAGAGTTTCCGTTTGGTCCATCGTCTCCCTTGTCTCCTTGTGGTCCGCGTTCTCCTGGTGGTCCGGCCATGCCTGGGGCTCCCTGGTCTCCTTGCTCTCCCTGGTCTCCTGGCTCTCCACCCGGTCCTGGGACTCCCTTCTGTCCTGGCAGGCCGATTTGGTGCTCGACGTCGGCTCCTGGCTCTCCGGTTGGTCCTGTATTTATGAAGAATTAGTGAATTTTATGAATTTTCAGTACTTTTCTCTCAGTCTATTGAAAAAAAGTCAATTGAAAAGATTTTTTAAAGTATCCAGATTTTTCCACCGCTCAAGAAAACTGGGCGGAGCGAAAGGGGAGGAGCCTCTCTCTCTCTATGATAAACAAACCTTCTTCTCCAGCCGCTCCTGGTGGTCCAACCGGTCCAAGAGATCCTGGCATTCCTGGGCTACCGTCGCGTCCTGGCATAGCGGCCTGTCCACGGGCTCCGCGCATTCCTCGGGCTCCTGGCTTTCCGGTTGGTCCTGGTGGTCCGACTGGTCCTGCTGGGCAAGTGAAGCATCCATCGTACTGCTGGGTCTGAGCTGGGGCGTCGTCCGAGTCTTGTCCGTCGATTCCTGGAACTCCTGGAACACCGTCTGGTCCGTCGGCTCCTGGTACTCCCTTTGGTCCTGGTGGTCCTGCTGGGCAAGTGTTGTCGGCTTGGCAGTTGCAGCCTGGCTGGTTGCTTGGTGGGGCTAAAAAAATTATATTTATTCTTGATCTACCAGCACACGTATATCGCTAGAAGCATGGCCGTTTTCAAACGCGCTCTAATCTAAATTTTGCAGAATGAGTACGGTAGGGTCGGGACTCTCGCAACGAACAGTTAGATCTTTGTGGATTTAATTTTTTTTTTCAATCCATTCTGAAATTAAAGGCTCATTACCTAAATTGTTCTTGTATTTCAAGGAAAAATGCTACGGTACTAAGTACCCGATTTACGGTGGCCAGATTTTTTTACAGGTAGAGGAAGCTATGTGCAGTATTTCTTTTCTCTTGTTTCGAACAACATTTTTCTCATTTTTCAGCATTGGATATATTTTTATGAATAGATAATCCTCTTCTTGTAAAAACTGAGTCTAAAAAAGATTGAATTTCCAGTTGAATAGGATTTTATCAAAATTGAATTCATCAAATTTCAATTTTTTCTAAATTAAAAAAATTCAAACTAACTTGATGGCGATCCATCTGGGTTGATTGGCGTAGCTCCATGAGTGTTAACGGACGGTGGAACACCAATGGTTCCTGGGATGTTCGGTCCGGCTGGCCCGTTGGGGAACTGTGGCTCTCCCGGGAATCCTGGGTGAGATGGGTTGGGTCCCTGTCCTTCATAGCCTCCCGGGGTCGATCCTCCACCAAACTTCTGTGGTGGGACTGTGGCGGCTGCACCATATCCACCATATCCACCATATTGTCTCTTCACTCTTCCCAAGCGTTGCATGTCGAAGTAGAGAGAGTCTGACTGAGCCTTCCATGCTTCGATTTCTGTGGCGAGTTCCAGTCTGATGTCATCGACTTGTCTGATGATCATTGGCACTGACACCAAGGTCAACACCATGGCGAAGGTGCCGAGGGCCGCAGCGGTGTAAGCCACTGCTGTCATCTGAAACTCCAATGTTGATAGAAGGGATACAAAAGTGAGACCGCACTCTTTTCTCCGCACACTTTTAGTAATGCAGAGAGAGAGAGAGAGAGAGAGAGAGAGAGAGAGAGAGAGAGAGAGAGAGAGAGAAGGACTTCTAATGTTAATGAAATCGGGATGAAAATAAAATAAAGTGACCTGAAATCCACTTATCGCCCCTTTTATACCAATCCCCATAGACATGATAAGATCGTGGATCGACGAGAGACCACACGAATTCAATAGGTCGCAGAGATATTCGCATATCCTTGTTATTGTTCTCTGAATATGGCCTAGATTATAGGTGAATTCAGGTTTCGATAAGGACACATATCTAGCAACAAGTCTGACCAATTTCAAACGCGCTCTAATCTCAATTTTGCAGAATGAGTACGGTAGGATCGGGACTCTTGCAACGAACAGTTAGATCTTTGTGGATTTAAATTATTTTTTTTATTTTCAGTCCATTCTGAAATTGAAGGCTCATTACGTAAATCGTTCTTGCATTTCAAGGCGAAACTGCTACGGTACTAAGTACCCGATTTACGGAGGTCATACTTTTTACAGGTAGAGGAAGCTATGTGTAAGGACGATTCTTGAAGAATAATAGTGATTATCTGTAGGTGAAATTTTCAATTTCAAAATTGTTTTCATTTATTCCAGTTTATTGAAATTTATGTTCAAAATTTCCATTTCATAAAAAAGACAAATTTGCTGCTTTAAATTTTTCAAATCATTTTCGATCCGCCATTTTATCGACTTTCATTCAAAAAAAACTTTATTCATTGAGAATTAGACTATATAACCCGTTGTCTGGAGTGAGTTGGGGAAAACAAGACGAGTTGGGTGAAAAGGGTGAAGTGAAGAAAATACATGACAAAAATACAATTACAGACTTGTGTTTGACTTGAAAGAATTTTTGAGATCAATGAGAAGAGGGATTGAGAGAGAGAGAGAGAGAGAGAGAGAGAGAGAGAGAGAGAGAGAGAGAGAGAGAGAGAGAGAGAGAGAGAGAGAGAGAGAGAGAGAACTTATATATAAATCTGCTGCATCAAATTTCCACGTGGCAATTTAGCTTCCAGAAATTTTAAATTAACAATATCTACATCTATTCAACATCGACGTGTGCCATGTCTCGTTAAAGTCTTGTGGATTTTTCATTCCATGAAGTGACAATAATGGTGTCCCAGAGAAATAAGATAGCTGAAAGATGTTATTACCCTTAAGAAATCATGTTCTGCTTACGTCGTCTCTGCTGTAGTATATATACGGTAGATGGTGCAGGGCTACGTTCGCATGTGTTCGCAGGATGCCGGAGACCATCACGTCTTCTGTCTGGAAACGAATTCCGTTATTCTGCTCATCAGCGTCAGTATAGGTGGTTCCGCGCGTTGCTGCGCGGATCTATTCATCTCAAACTCGCAAGTTCGAACATGCAATTTTCCGATATCGCGGTTTATTCTCAGCTCGGATCTAGATAATCTTAACACCATTCTCAATCCTGAATACACGCAGATGTTTCCGCGCGGCGCTGCATGGTTCAAATCTTTCTATTTAACATTTCAAAACTTCTACAATTTCCGCAAAAAAAATGCCATAATCAAATTATTTGCTTGGAGCGATTGCCCCATCATTGGCACTGTACATATATCGCTAGAAGCATGGCCGTTTTCGAACGCGCTCCAATGTAAATTTTGCAGAATGAATACGGTAGGGTCAGGTTTCGATAAGGACACATATCTAGCAAAAAGTCTGACCAATTTCACACGCGCGCCAGTCGCGTTTTTGTAAAATGAGTACGGTAGGATCAGGACTCTCGCAACGAACAGTTAGATCTTTGTGGATTTAAATTTTTATTCTTACATTCAGTCCATTGAAGTTAAAGGTTCATTACGTAAACCGTTCTTGTATTCCAAGGCGAAACTGCTACTGTACTTAGTACCCGATTTACGGAGGGCAGACTTTTTTACAGGTAGAGGAAGCTATGTGATTGATTATTACTTTCATCTCCCACAGAAATCACGCATTCAACATTCTTACTGATATATGGTTCCTTGCTCCGGTTGATCGAAGAATTCTATCTGTCGCATCTTTATTCAGGAAATACATCGGGCCAGAGGCATATGATGGGTAGGCTTGGCATGGATAGTCCTGCTCTGGGGTGAACCTGGAAAGGGAATGACGTGATTTTGCAAAAGTTATGGTTGCGTACAGGACTATCACTGTCGGCAGTTAAAATCAACTGAAAGTACTACCAAGACCTTGTTTCTCCAAAGCAGAGTTGCACGGAAGTAAAAATTTTCAAAAAGGAAGCCGGAAGTCGGAAGTGAATTTTTTTAAAAAGAAGTCGGAAGTCGGAAGACGGAAGTGAAATTTTTTCACGGAAGGTGGAAGTTGGAAGTCGGATGTGAAAAAGGGCGGAAGTCTGAAGGCGGAAGTTGGAAGTCGGAAGTAGAATTTTTCAAAGGTAGTCGGGAGTGCAAAAAAGTTGATAAAAACTCAGAGATATTGTATATCCGCGCATTCTCAACAGGTTATAGGTCAATTCCTGACTGAGTAGAAATGATTTCACGGTTTTTTCGTCATTTTTCACGAAAAAAAAATTTTTTTGACGGAAGTCGGAAGTAAAATTTGTTAAACGGAAGTCGGAAGTCGGAAGTCGAAAGTGAAAAAAGGGCGGAAGTCGGAAGACGGAAGTCGGAAGTCGGAATTCCGTGCAACTCTGCTCTAGAGTGATTCATCCAAAACGGTGCGATTTCGCGTCAGAATGATTTCGTACAGAACTACAAATATTGACGCGCAATCCTAATCAACTGGAGGTACTAACAAGCCTCCGCTTCTTTCGAGTTCAACTTTTTTCCATGTAGTGTAACATGTCGTCAGGCTGATTGCGTACAAAACAACTATGGACGCGCAAATGTTAGAAAATCGTAGTTGAACATACCACTTTCCATCCGTCAATCGTTGCGGTGTCGAAGTGGTGTGGACGTAACCGTACACTGTCGGTTCGTCTTGTTTCCTTGATGTCATCATGTGATGCAACATGTCAGGCAGGAAGACGACGTCTTCGTCAATTTTCAGGTAGAAGCGTGCATTTGGACATAAATCTCGTGCAATGAGGAGTCCGGCGATTGTCTGAAAATAGGTCAAATTACTGTATGTTTCCACTTTGTAGGTTATTTTTTCATCTAGAGTAATCTTTCTCAGCGCACACGGAGTCGAAGCAAGTCGTCATCGATTAGTCGCGTTGCAGTAAAATTATATTGAACGAAAATTCGCTATGGAGCGCGTTCGCACATCAATATTTTTTTTCTCGCTGCTCATTGGTCGCCCACCCTCGCTTCTTGGTCCGACACTTTTCTACTGCGCTTAGCGCAGTTAGCAGCACGTCTTTTTCCGTACTGATTTACAGTAATCACTTGCAAATCAGATACAAGTACTTACTTTGCAGCTCAGTTAGAGATACAGTACGCACCTTGAAGCTTAACTTCCTGTATTCATCGATCATGTTTATCATAACAATGTCGTTGAATTGTTCTGCCTCAGTTTCCAACCGATCGTTTTCTGCAGGTACCACAGACGCTCCGACGAGAAAAAAGAAGTGAATTTTTGACTCCTGAAATGTATCTTTGGTATCGTGGTTATGTCGGAAGTCTTTCATCCACAGCACCCGGGTTCGATCGCTGCGGTTAAAGTTTGCTCGAGACAAAAGGGCGGAGCTATCATACTTCTAAACAGGAATTGACTTTCAGTGTTATTGGGATCCAGAGTTGAGACCTAGCCAGATGTGTTAAGCAGGTCGAATAATGAAGTTTTCATGTAGAAAATTTTTGCACGTTTTTTGTTACAAGCGAGATATTTTAATTTTAAAAATCACTTTTTAAAACGGTACACGTTAACGCCACAGGGCCTTTTTTACGTCACGTACAACACAATTGGATCTAACCGTGAAATCAATCGGCGGCGTGGTGAAGTGGTTGTGATCTTGTATTCAAACCGAGAGGTCAGGGGTTCGATTCCACTCTCTGACGACTTTTTTTCTATTTTTTTGAATGATGACAAAAATGTGCCCGATTTGTGTGAAACTACTCTTTTGAATATTTTTCAACCTTTTTGTTCATGTGATCGCCCTTCGGAGTACCCAACAAGTCAATATCCGATCTCATCTATCACTCCCTCCATGAAGCTAGTGAAGTGATCATCATAACTTTGATTTTTATCAGAAACAAAATTTTTGCGTTCGATATGTATTTTTGAATGAGAATTAAATGAAAACCGTTTAAACCGGGACTTTCTCTGAAAATGCCCGAATCGTGAGCAAGAAGCATATCGACTAGTGGCTGAATGTGGGTCTCTAATCACAAACCCGGATAACATTTTAATGGAGACGATATCGTGACCATCCAAACTACAACGAATCAATTCAAGTCATAGGAATAGTGAAATAGACTTTTGTCAAAAATCTGTCGAAAATGTCGCAAGTCCCCAACCATTATGTCCTCCCCATATTTCCACACTGGGTCAAGTTGGGTTCAAAAATTTTATATAGTTAATCTAAATAAGTGGTCTAGTCAAAACCAAAATTGTGATGTTTTTTTGGTTTAATCTGGAAGATCAAGAAATCGTCTCCATTAAAATGTTATCCGGGTT
>OZ022252.1:13140483-13285483 GCA_963978915.1 Caenorhabditis parvicauda
TAGCAAACTTGAAGTCGACTTTGACGTTTTTGTTTCCATGATCACAACATTTAAATGATAGTTCTCAACAAAACGCATGTGAAAAACACTTTGAATAAAGATAAATCAATAGTCTGACTACAAAATTTTCAACCTATCCGTTTTCTACGCTTTACTCTTCATGAAACAGTCAAACGAAATAATACAAATGTTACTTATTAAAAAAAATAAAATTTGAACAGAAGTCGAGAGAATATGTTGAGTAAACGTGCTCCTATGCACCTTACCGTAAATTCAAATTCAAACTTTTTCTTTATTTTCCCGTTCCTATTCTGTTATAGATTCTCGTTTTTAGAACGTTTCAAATGTTTCTTTTCAGGTTGGATCAAGTAAAAAGACCCCTTTCTCGCAGAAATGCTAATTTAAGCAATGGTGAGTTTTCGAATCAAGTTGAAAATTACGTAAGCAGAGAGAAATTTCGAAAATTTTATAATTCGTAAATTTGATCTGAAGTTTAGTTTTCTTTTATCTTTCTTTTCGGAAATTTACAAATTCACCACTCTGGTTGAGGTTTGATGGAATGATACGATTCCGTTAATCAAAACTGCTCCCAGTCAGAAATTTTCTGTGAAAGGTCAATTTAAATACTTTTATTACCACTAGTAGTGTATAGCAAAGTATTTATATAGAAAGAAAAATCGAATAGTTTAGCGCTAATTTATAGGAGTTTGCTGCCGAGAAGCGACATCGGACATTCGACTTCGTAAGTTCTTTTTTTTCATTATTTGTTGTAACGTTCAAGTTTTTTCACTGTCTCGTAGAAATTATTCACAGCCAAAAAATTACAAGATAGCTCTTATAATGGTACAATTTAATCCATTTCGAACAAAATAAAGAGAAATCTTATGAAATCAGGGTTTAATCTTCATTTCAGATTCTAAAAGACGGCATATGGAAAGAAAAATGGAAAGCTCTGCTGAACGGGATGGCTTCAGGGCTTGACGGCTAACGCACACAGGATCGACGAGAACAGGAAAAAGGTAGTTTTTTAGTCTTTTATTAAATTTTTGATTGTTGATAATGCAAAAACTCTTCTTCTTAGTTGTAGATATTCTTCTGACCTTGTTGTCTGGTCTTTGACATACTTCTGACAACAGTTGTAGAAATTACCAATGGAAAAGTCTAATGTAATAATGATCCCACATTCATTCCAGGTCGTCGAGGACATTGGCATGAATATCTCCAAAACGTCATGGCTAACGAACGGTGGGTAAACGGCCACTGGACAGAAAAATTGAAGGAAAATCGAAGGTAAATATTTAGTTTATTTGCGCTCGTTGGAAATTCCAATACGTCCCTCCCTAGTTGTAGACCTACTTCTGACACCGCTGCTTATTCATAGACAAACTTCTGACAAAATTGCTTAACTTTTGACATACTTCTGACAACATTGCCAATTTTTGACATACTTTGACACCGATGCCCAATCAAAAAAATTTTGATGGTTATGTGAGTCTGCCTAGTCGTTAAAATACGTGTGACAACGCTGTATAGTCATAGACATACTTCTGATGTCGATGCCTAGTCGGAGTCATGTCTCATAGATAAATTTCTCGACAACTTTTGGGTCGTAGGAGTATCGTTACAGCGAAGTTATATCCAAAAGACAGAACATCATTACAGGATTGTCAAAGTCCAATGACTCAAAGAACTACAAGAGAAAACGGAGACCCGAAGAGGACATTAGTCTATTTAATTGTGTACGTGTATTTGTTAAATAAATTTAGCATATTGAAAAGTGTTATTTTTGATAAGAAAAAAACCCTAAATATAAAGGAGGAATTTTGAATCTGATCTCGCCTGAGTCGAATCAGATCTGGCTGTAACCACGCCAGATCGTGCCACGCTGAATTCGACTGAGAGCAGATCTGATTCGACTCAGGCCAGATCTGTTGCAAGTGGCTTTCCCTGAGATCGCTGAAAATTTTTTTTCACAAATTGTTCACAATTCACATCTGTGTGTAAAATTGGCATTTTTCCTGATCAATTTCAACTCAGTCGTTGAAAATTATCCGCTGACTTGTGTCCAATGAAAACAGACCAAATGTGTTAAGCTCCGCCGCGGTTACATCAAAGCAACAGATCATGGTGTATGTCTTTTGATGCTGTTAGCTTGATAAGGTACTTAACAACTTTAGAACTGGTACTTGGGCACATCATTCGATTGTTGCACCAGAGGGAAAGTTCTGAATGGTGATGGGTGACCAACTTACAGTAAAACAACAAGCATACTGTAACTCAAAAACCAAGTCGATGAAACAATTTTTGTGATCGGTTTTATCATATTCAGCATATTCGAAAACCTAAGAGACCAGTCAGAATGTACAGTTTTAGTGTGTATTCGTGGCATTCCCCGGTGAATTTGTTTTGGAAAATTGTGTTTTAAATGAAACAATTGCTACTAGGTATGACGACTGTAGTGAAACATGCTTTTACGGCCCTAGTGGTGTGAAACTTTGAGACGATCTGGGTGGCACACACCTCGGCTCAGGCATAAGACAATATAACCGCATCGCAACCGCTTTGCCGACATCCGCTTTTATTTTCGAAACTGTTTATACTTTAATAAATGCTTCACTTGACATAATGAACGTTGCGGACTGTTCCAAACGATAGTTTTACCTACTTCGAACATTCTTACGTTACAATATGTGAATCTGGAATGAAAAAAAGTAGGAAAAGTGAAACTTTTTGAACTACAGTAACTGCAATTTGATCTACTCTATCGACTTGCTTTGCTTGCACTTTTCAACTGCGTTTTCCGCAGTGTTCAGTACAACCTATGTGGATATGTTCTAGTGAGGCATGTCTAATCATTCTTCTAGCTCCCTAATCATCCTTGACAACAGAAGGCTGGTGGAAGAGAGACACTAAGTATCCCACTCGATGACATATACAGTAAACGGCTTCTGTTACTTATTGTGCAATGTATGAAATCTGACCCTGATCACCATTCTCTTCGTGTACTCGATGGTGGCCAATGGTGTGGTGAGAGGTTACGGTTTAGGCAAACTTTTATCGAGTCTTTTTCAGATGTTAAAAGCTATTTTTATGAAAAGATCAATATCTTTTTTGAAAGTTGAATGTCACGATCATTCTGAGAAGAAAAGAAAAGATTTTTCATATTAGAATGTTTTCAAAGTATTCTAAAAACTGGATGTAACTTTCATGCACGACATAGAATTTTTGTTCGTATCTATGTACGTAGGGCACACACTGCACACATCTAGCAAAAATTCTGACCGATTTCAAACGCGCTCTAATCTCAATTTTGCAGAATGAGTACGGTAGGGTCGGGACTCTCACAACGAACAGTTAGATCTTTGTGGATTCAAATTATTATTCTTACTTTCAGTCCATCGAAATTAAAGGCTCATTACGTAAATCGTTATTGTATTTCAAGGCGAAACTGTTACGGTACTAACGTGGGAATGACAACCACTCGCCGAGAATCTGTGAGGTCTGACTGGGTTCTAGGGTTTTCGACTATGCTGAAAACGATAGAACTGGTCTCAAAAACTGCTATGTCGACCTTATTCCGGAGTTATTGCTCGAAAACGACAGGAAAAGCTAGTTTTGTATACTTGGCTTATTTTTTATTCTCAAAGAATACACTTTTTTGATACACAGAAGCGAAAAAACAACATCTCTCTTCAAATCGCTCTTGATTTTGCTTTTTGGGCAGAGAAATTGAATTTTGAAAATTCACGAAAGGAAACGAATTTAATGTAGAAAAATCTATAACACGTACACAAACCCGAGCAAGGGGTATCAGTGATATGTTAACAGAAAATTTCGTGTTGTCGGTGGTCAAGTGGTTAAGACACTGAACTGCTACCCTTTTTGTCTTTTTTCACTCTGGTTCAAGTCTTTCCTTGACCAATTTACTTTTGCATATTTCCAGAACTCATTTTTTCACTGTTTTCATTGAAATATTTGCCTAGTCTATTATTTTATAGTTTTTTGTGAGTCAAAATGTCTGAAAATGATAACTTTTGACGTCTTTCAGCGATTAGGTATAGTTTCACAATACTAGGAATTTATAAAATGAAGGAAAAAACAAAATATGCTTTCAAACACAAATGCAAAAGTTAATTTGTTGAGAAAAGACTTGAACCAGAGTGAAAAAAGACAAAAAACAGTAGCAGTTCAGCGTCTTAACCACTTGACCACCGGCAACACAAAATTTTGTGTTAACATATCACTGATACCCCTTGCTCGGGTTTGTGTACGTGTTATAGATTTTTCTACATGAAATTCGTTTCCTTTCGTGAATTTTCAAAATTTAATTTCTTTGCCCAAAAAGCAAAATTAAGAGCGATTTGAAAAGATATGTTGTTTTTTAGCTTCTGTGTATCAAAAAAGTGTACTCTTAGAGAGTAAAAGATAAGCCAAGTATACAAAACTAGCTTTTCCTATCGTTTTCGAGCCATAACTCCGGAATAAGGTCGACATAGCAGTTTTTGAGACCAGTTCTATCGTTTTCAGCATAGTCGAAAACCCTAGAACCCAGTCAGACCTCACAGATTCGCGGCGAATCATTGTCATTCCCACGTAAGTACCCGATTTACGGAGGCCAGACTTTTTCACAGGTAGAGGAAGCCATGTGTGTTAGAAGCTAGTTTTACCTATATACATATATACCTACATATGTATATACCATATCTCTATTCCACGGTATTGTAAATTAAGGTCTAGAACTATAACTTCATACTATTAAAATTTTTTAACTTAAGCTCGAGTACTGCACTTCTGTACTATACTTCAACATTTGTAGTTAATGGTACTGTATCTGTAGCTTTTCTTACGGTATGTTGGTGTTGAATACTGTATACGTATTCTATGATACCGTACCTTTTAGTTTATTCGATTACGGTGTTTTATTCTAGTGAGAAAGATTTTTTTAGTTTCTTCAAAAAACTTCTCACCTTTTTTTCACACCTCTAATAAGAACTTTCTGTCCACCCATGCCACTAGCTGTAGAAGGCATCTGGCGGCACCCTGAAAATGGGCGGAGTCGGACCGCCTACTTCTCGGGGACCAACTGTCCGAGTGAGCAAAGGGACCTCTCACACGAGCAAAGTTTCTCCTCTCTGCAAAATGACCACACCAAAGGAAGCACGGAAACCGAGCTGGTTACTGTACCTTTTGCTTGCTACAGTAATCGGAATTTTGATCTGCGGTTCTGTCATTCTCTATTTGACCCTGCTAAAGCCGACTGTACATGAGGAACACGTCACCGAGTACAATTTCACGACTGCCGCCACGACTACAGTAACTACGGAGAGACCTACAGTAACGGAGAGTACGGTAGAAGTCACCACCACCACGACAGCTGCAACGACTACGACAACAACGACGGAGAAGACAGAAGAAATTGCAGTCCCCATCAACGTTGAAGAAGTCCTGCAGAAAAGTGGAGAAAATGACGAGGTGAGTGTTACTTTGAACTACGGTATTTTGTAGATTTTCGACTCGATTCCTTTTTTGAAGCTTTTTCTAAGAATCCGAGTTATATTTCTTTTTGTCCAGTTTTCTCGATTTGATTCATAGTTTCGAAAATCCACGCTCGTATGTTCTCGCTTGTTCTAAAGGCTCGGTGTGTAGAGAAGTTATTCTCATAACCTATTTCTCTTGTAAATTGTCGAGGTTATAGTTTCTCAGAGTGTGTAATTGATCACCTTTTAACATAATATCATGTTAATACTTTAATTTTGAAGGCGCACTGGTTGATTTATCTCGTTTTGGCTTGCAAATAGTACCCAATATCGTATAGCAGAGGAAATGAAAAATATTTCATGTTTCATGCCCATACAGAAAATGACGGCACTTGAAAAAAGTAACCAAGGAATTTTCGCTACGCTCAAAGTTTGTGGTTATAGTTACGTCCGCTACTTCATTTGAACTCTGCGAGTTGTTGAGTCACTGAGTGACATAACACAATCCATCACAGTGTAAGCCACAGATCTGACTCATCGGTTTTGCCAGCGAAAATCGATGAAATGGTTAAGTGCGGTGTGGTGTGCTAAGCAGAACACATGTTTAAGCTTTTTTCTGGGCGACCACCAGTGGTAGGGAAAATATGTTGATTTACACACGTCTAAATCAACTGGATAGGGGTTGGGAGGTCTACCGTCGACTAAGGTGAAACCTTGAATGAGGAAAACACAAAAGAAACTTTTATTAGAACTTCCAGATCGTCAAGAAATGCCAAGACATCGCAACCCAACCGAATGTATGCGCGCCTCAATTGGACATAGTGTAAGTTACAGTACCCAAAACTACAGTAACCCATGACTCTTACAGTAAACCTTCCCTGGACAAATTCGACCCACTACACTACGGTATCAACTTTACCATTCGTGACTTTAGAAAGCCAGTATACGAAGGGTCTCTTAGCTTGTTCGGAAGGGTGAAGATTGACACTAATGTGGTATGGAAAATATTGACTTTTGTATTTTTATTCATTTTTTTCACAGATTGCTCTGAACGCCGGGAAACTTCACAATGTTGACGACAAGAACCGAGTTTTCGTTGCTGGATGTGAATTAGGTGAGAAAAGGCAAAAAAATCTCACGCTTCTGTGATTAGAACTTTGATGTCCAGATTTCACTTCCCTCCCCTTTTACCACTAAACCACAAAAGCAAAACCCTTGTTGTTTTGTAACATCTCGCAAACGCAATTTGTCATCATGTCATGTACCGAGTCGTGAAATGAGCTTCAGCAAAAGTTTCAGTGTGTAAACGATTTTTACGACTTGATGGATGACTCTCGGGGTAGAAGATTTTGCTAAGTGAGGGTTAGGTTCACCCTAGGTGACATTACAGTCCTAGCCAACTGCTCATCCGTATCCGGTTTCTTTTGTTTACGCGGGGAAACGTTTATGTTCGTGCATAGATAATCGAAAAGTACCATATCATCACGGAGGTCAAAACTTGTCAAGGGGGTCGCACTTTTATTTATGATCGGCTTTGGTGCCTAGCCGCCCCCACTTGTGGTGACATGGTGACATATTTTGATCTACTACTTTACACCAAAGGGAGTGAGGTTATTCTTAGCGACTAGGTGATACATCTAGGATTTTTAAATCGGGTACTTAGTACCGTAGCAGTTTCGCCTTGGAATACAAGAACGATTTACGTAATGAGCCTTTAATTTCAATGGACTGAAAGTAAGAATAATGATGTAAATCCACAAAGATCTAACTGTTCGTTGTGAGAGTCCCGAACCTAGAGTAGGCCTACCGTACTCATTCTGCAAAATTGAGATTAGAGCGCGTTTGAAAACGGCCATGCTTCTAGCGATATACAGTGCCCTACCACTACTCACATTGCGGCAACCGCAATTGAAAAGTGTAAGCAAAGCGAATCGATTAAGTAGATCAAATTTTAGTTACTGTAGTTCAAAAAATTTATCCTACTTTTTTCATTCTAGATTCACAAATTTATTAAAGTACAAATACTTTCGAGCATGAAAGTGGAGGTCGGCAAAGCGGTTGCGAAGTGGTTATATTGTCTTATGCATGTGCCTAGGTGTGCGCCTACTTTACCATATGATCATTTTCCAGACCGCCCGATCTGCGTCCGATCTATCATTCATGACGCTAAAGAAGAAACTATTTACGTTGTTCTTGCCGAGAACTTGACAACTGGAGAGAATTTTAGAATTGATTTCAAAAACTTTGTTGCGGCAGATATTGCACCACATGTTTACAAGCAGGTGAGAGAGAGAAAAAGAGAGAGATAGACAAAAAAATATTCTCAGCTCCCAACAGGAAAATGGCGTGTTCCAACCATGTTAGGAACGACCTTCGGCGAAAACACGACCAGAAACCTCTTCCCAGGACTTGATCTACCGAGCAAAAAGGTAAAACTCCAATAGAAGACGTTCACAAAAATCTCTTCCAGGCTTCCTTCTCTGTCTGCCTGACCCAATTTGGTCAATTGAGCGCCAGGACCAACGCTGAACTGAGTAACGGAACTACGGATCAGATTTGCTTTGAGAAGAGTGTTCCGATCACCATGCAGCAATTCTCTCTTGTCGCTACTGAGCAGGTACGAAAATATATAAAGAAACCAATTTAAAACAGTTTTAGACAGAGAAACTTGTCTTCAATTCGACCACCATCGACGGAACACAACTCCCAAATATCGAAATCATCTCAAACACGAACCGAAATTTTAAGCCAGAGCAAAACGAGTGGATCCGGAACGAGACTGCTGAGGTGAGGATGGTAAAAGTTTGCCGCCAGCAGGGGTCGAACCTGCGACCTTGGGCTTATTAGACCCACGCTCTAACCGACTGAGCTATGGCGGCGGCCATTTTTAGTGATAAACACTATCAATTCAGGTCGCTGTGTTGCTATCAAAGTGGACCCGTTTTCCCTACCCTCTCGAGAAATTGACCATCGTTGTTGCCCCAGTGTTCAACGGACATTCCGCCCTTGGAGTCGTCACTTTGCCGGTGAGTTTACGCCGCGGGAAAAATCAATAAATCGATAATTTGCAGGCGCAAGCCGTCGCGCACTCAAAGCACGTGTCTTCCCACGAGATTCTGGAGCACGGTATTATTTCTCAATGGCTGGAGGGGATTGTCACCACTACTGACAAGTGTTTCGAGGTATGTTCATTCGAATCCGAGTGGTCAAACATTTTGACCCACCAATGTCTTGCTTTATTGCTGTTTTACATCAATCGCAACATATGAGTGGTATCTCAAATGAAATCTGAACCTGGATGCTCCATCCAACATATGTTATCATTCCACTACTCATAAAACTCACGGAATGCCCGAGTCTAGCCACCTCACAACTTTACAATCGGTTATGATTTATTAGCGTCATCACAGAGAGACCCTCACTATAGTGGTCAAGAGGGGTAATTTCAGTTGCACTACTCATTTGTTAGTAGGGTTTTGTACTCCCAGGGCATCAGCTGCAACTTTTTTCAAAGTGAGAGAAATAACAAAAACCCTAGAGTGGGAATCGATCCAACGCGCGCTGGATTTTGCCATCGCTCACTGAGCTACGCATTTTGGCTGTTTCGCCGCTGTTTTTTTTACATCAAAATGTTATATCTCTATTGTAGTTTGCATTGAAAATTGATCCAAAATCAATATTGCAAAAATACCTGCGGAATTGATCCCACGACATCTAGCGCGGAGGACTAGGCTATTCTCACTGAGCTAGGCTTTTTCCTCAGGGAAGTAAAAGCAGATTAGATCGTGAAAAAACCAAATTAGATCTAAATTGATTTGGCCAATACCTTCGATAATTACTTTTTCTGGTTGAGTGAGGGAATGTAAGAATACGTTTTTCTCAGTTTTTGAAAATTCCACCTCTTTCAGAAGTTATGCCACGAAAAAGATGAAAATAGGCAAATTAGATCTATTTTCCAAAAATAAGGTAAATTAGATCTAGTTTGATATGGCCGGAAGATCTGTAAACTACTTTTTCTGGTAGAGTAGAAAATTATAAGAAAACGTTTTTCTCAGATTTTTTGATTTTTCCACACTTCCCCCCCCCCGCGCCCAGGTCGAATTTCAGTTGCCTTTCCTACCGTAGTTAAGTTTACGTAACAACATGCTGATGGTGTCAAATTACCTACAGTGTGAAGTGATGTCCATCTGGTACACCATGTTCTGGTGTCTGGTGCATGGTTCATGGCGCAACCTTTAAGGATGGTGGATGTCTGGCGGCGGTCCTCCACCAATAAATGTGGGTGCAGCCGATTCTCTGGTGCTTTATGATTGTGGGGTTGGCGGTTATTCTTCTTGTTTTTCATTTGACGAAATTGAAAACTCAACTACGAACGTTTTCAGAAATCTCTGACGACGTACATCGAATGGAAGATCAACGAGATGACTCAAATCGTGAAGAAAAGCAGAAAATCGGAAATTCAAAAAATTCGCCCGCGGAATTTGAATGAAACTAGCGACTCACGAATTTTGAGAACTCCGGTCATTAGAGACGTAAGTCAAACTCCTGGATCCTCATGACAACATTTTTAGAACAACTGCGCGTCAAAATTGGTCGAAGTTTTTTACACACTTGATGAGACCTTTGGAAACGATACGGTTGTCGGAATGATGAGACAGGTAATCAATATTTATTGCTTCTTCCAATGACGTCTTCAGATCTTCGATAAATTTGCCTTCGCCAGTGCAGGAGTAGAAGAATGGGCTGAAGCGGCTGAGGTCACCACTGGAAAGAACGAATCTGCGCAAATCCTACGTGAATGGTTCTCCAGACAGAACAGACCAGTACTTCATGCTACAGTAACCTCACATACCGTCCAATTCAGAGTACGTTTAGCGCAACTGGTTAAGCGGCACGCACATAGCTTCCTCTACCTGTAAAAAAATCTGGCCTCCGTAAATCGGTTACTTAGTACTGTAGCAGTTTCGCCTTGAAACACAAGAACGATTAAGTGATGCGCCTTCAATTTCAATGGACTGAAAGTAAGAATAATGATGTAAATCCACAAACATCTAACTGTTCGTTGTGAGAGTTACCGTACTCATTCTGCAAAATAGAGATTAGAGCGCGTTTGAAAACGGCCATGCTTCTAGCGATATATGTGGCACTTTTTGCACGCTCTTAATCAATTCTCCACAGTGACAATTAATTTTTGCTTTTTCAGCAATTGACGCCTGACGTGTGGACTGTTCCGGTCGAAGTCGCAGGATCAAATGGAATCGAGCTTCATAATATTAATGAAGCCAATCAGACTATTCAGTTTGAATCTTTGGACTATGTGATGGTCGATCCAGCCAGAAAATCGAATGCCTTTGTTGTCTATGATGTGAGTTCTATTTTGAGCTATCGTGAAACTTTGTTATTAGACCATCGCGTCAAAAACCAAATGTGTTTATTGAACATTTATTCAAACATGTCCTTCCGCGCATCACTGCGCGGAATAACTTATTTCCGTCTCAATCCAATCAATCCAGGCTGACACCTACCTTCGACTAATCCGATGCTATAGTGACAGCACTAAATGTCCATCCAAGGAAGTCGGTCAAATCTTCAGTGATTTTGGCGCGGCACTGCTCGCCAACATTCTCCCGACGCCATTGAAGCAAGACTACACCAAATGGAAGTCTGTGTTCAAAGTGAGTTTTATCGAGTTTTTGGGTAGATCAAAACTCTATTGCTCTGTTTCTAGTTTTGATCTCCTCTGCCCATTTTTCAGTTAGGTTATAGTTTTTGAAAATAAGACCACCTTCAACTCATTTTTTTGCGAAAACTTTGGATTCGTTTGTCAGAAATGATGAAAAACTGTTGTTAGTTGAAGGATTTGAAAGGGTTTTAGTTTTATTTTTATCGATTGATTTCCAAAAATAACTTTGCAGTTCATCGCCCAACAAAACCTTGTAGAAGGGGTCGCCGCATGCTGTGTGGAGCACGCGATAAGAGAAATGAGAAAGTGCTCATACTGGGATGTTCAAGATGTCTGCACGAAGATCGAGATGAATACAGTACTTGCGGCGATACAGTAACCGGGTTACTGTAACTCGGCGCATCACCGGTTTCACTCCTTGGCATCATAATTGAAAATCGAAAAATCGGGTTTTTCTTCAACATAATTGTATCGAATTTGAGTTTGTATATTGGAATGAATATTGCTATATCGAACTTTCTTGAATTTATTACCTGCGGCCTCTAGGATGCTGAACTTGGGCATCGATCACTGCGCCACACACCTCGGAACAGACATAAGACAATATAACCGCTTCGCAACCGCTTTGCCGACCTCCGCTTTCATTTTCGAAAGTTTTTGTACTTCAATAATTGTTTCACTTGACATAATGAACGTTGCCGACTGTTCCCAACGATATTTTTACCTACTTCAAACATTTTAACGGTACGATTTGAGAATCTGAAACCAAAAAAAGTAGGAAAAGTAAAAATTTTTGAACTACAGTAACTGAAATTCCATCTACTATATCGATTTTCTTTGCTTACACTTTTCAACTGCGTTTGCCGCAGTGTGCGACACAACATTTGGCGCAGTGATTGAACTGTTTACCAATAGTTTTCACAAGTTTTCACAGGTTAATCTTACCATAAATGTGTTTTGAACTGTTGTGTTTTGCGTTTTATTTAGTGTGTATGATCATCGATCAGAACAGAAAATTGATATTTTCGTGTCAACTGTAACGTTCACAAGTTTCAGCCCAAGATTGTGAAGTCAATCAGTGAAAAAAGGACGGAAGTCGGAAGTTGGAAGTTGGAAAAAGAATTGTTTCAATGGTAGTCGGGAGTGCAAAAAAGTTGGAAAAAAACAGAGATATTCTATATATACATATCCGCTCATTCTCAACAGGTGAAGGTCAATTCGTGACTGAGTAGAAACGATTTCACGGTCTTTCCGTCATTTTTCACGGAAAAAAGCTTTTTGACGGAAGTCGGAAGTAGAATTTGTTAAACGAAAGTCGGAAATCGGAGGTCGGAAGTGAAATTTTTTCACGGAAGTCGGAAGGCGGAATTCCGTGCAACTCTGAAGTCAATGGTAGATGAAAGTACTTCACGAAATCTGCCCAAACTGTGCAGAACCATGGCGAGAAAGTGATTGCTGAATAAGAACCTCCTATCTTGAAACAAGAGTATTTTTCTGTCCGAACTCGTGGGAAACGTTCGATGTTAAAAATAATTCGGACAAATTTTCATTTTCCCCAAAAACAATAGTGTTTATACAATTTCTACAACTTTTTCAATAATTTAAAAATTAAAACGACTGAGGAATTTCTGCAAAACCGCCTTCGATCATGACATCAAGACCATGTTGCAATTCGCAACTCATTGTGTTCTCATGACATCTTGCCAATTCAATAGCCTCAGGCCCCATGATATGTTCAATTTAATAACAATGATCATCGTTTTTGTAGCGCGTTATTACCATAACATGAAACCATGTGGTGCATAAAAACCAATGTGGAGTGTGTGTTTCTCTTGACGGATTAACCCGCCGTTCTCGCCGTTTGGTTTAGTAACAGACAAAAAGAGTCTGATGCTCGGTGAATTGTGTGATGACTTTCGCACTTACTTCAAGACTATTTGGATTGTCCTCGCTCCGGTGATCCTGTCACCTTTGCTGTTTTTCGGATCGGTAGGGATTTCTCTTCTTCTTCTTTGATTCAAGAGATGAAAATTGTTTGTAACACGGAATAATGTTTTTCTATTGGAGAATGGAAAATTAAGAGAGAGAGAGAGAGAGAGAGAGAGAGAGGCAGAGAGAGAGAGAAAAAGAGAGAGAGAGGGAGAGAGAGAGAGAGAAAGAGAGAGAGATAGAGGGGAGAGAGAGAGAAAGAGAGATGTGAACAATCCAGCCAACACTATCAGTATCCGGTATTTGTTACATTAACTTTTATTCAGGAGTCTAAATGTTGCTTCGTCATCCTTCTGATGTCTTGCTATTGGGTGGCAGAAGTTGTTCCTTTAGCTGTTACTTCTCTTCTGCCCATGATTTTGCTGCCAGTACTGGGAATAGTCTCAATCAAAGACATTGCGCCGAAGTATTTTAGTGTGGGTGTTACAACCATGTTAGCGAAAAAATAATATTTATTTCTAATTTTACTGTGAGGGATAAGTATTATTGTTTGGCACCAGTGCCGGCCGGCACTGGTGCATTTAGGCTTAGGCATGGCTTATTATTATAATTAAGATGATTCTGATTCTTTTTACTGTATAGGTTGTCATCAGAATTTAATTTGACGTGTGAAAATATGAACAAAATCTGAAACTTAAATTTATTTTTATGACTTCGGAATTTTGTTAAAATGTTATTTATGTATCTTATTTTTGAAAACAGAAATTTTGATAGAGCCATCAAGACTACTGAAATTTATTTTCGATCAAAAAGTTCTGATATGGTATAAGCCTAAAAGAATACGGTATTAAAACCATGTTACTACAAAATGTATCATAACTGTAGACGAAACAAATTCTCTGTGTCTTTATTCGACCTCTCAGGACACGAACGTGATGTTCATCAACAGTCTGATGCTGTCTCTCGCGGTTGAAGAGTGCATGCTACATAAGAGAATTGCATTGAAGCTTCTGACTTTTGTAGGGACCAGGCCACACTCGTAGGCTTCTGATAACTTTGCAATGTGAATCGCTTTTTTCAGACTGATGGCCGGATTCATGATCATCACCAGTTTTATGTGAGTTGGTTGAAGTACGGTTTTTAGGCATGTATGTAGTGAAGAAGTCATGTGGATCATGTATTCAAGTATTGATTCGGGACTTCTATCAGGAATCAGAGTTATTTTCAAACTTCTCTCTGGACCGGTATCAGCAACAGTTGGAGCTCTGTCGCCCAATTACAGTCCAATGTCGGTCCGAATGCAATCCAATGCCAATCTGACCCACTCGGTCCATCTGTCCCCCAGTCTGATGCCGATTCAGTCCATCTGTCGCCCGTCTACGATCAAATGCCGATCCAAATATGTGACTTAGCACACTGTCTTCGCCACCGGTCCAATGCCAGCCCATTTTCAGTCCATCTGTGGCCCGATCCAACTGTCGCCTATTTACAGTCCGATACCAGTCTGGTGCCGGTCCACCCAAATTTTGTAGTTTAGCCCATGTTGGTCCATCTGATCGGAACCAACTTGACACCACCATCTTCCCATGTCTCATGTCTCTGTTCTAATTAACGGTTCCAGATCACTATGGATTTCCGACACTGCTTGTTGTGCTCTAATGTCACCTATCGCCTACGCTCTACTTGAAGAAATTATGGTCGACAAGATGAATGTTAAGGATTCAGAGTCAGTCAAATCTAGGACTTCAACAACTACGTGGGTACCTTGTTAGTTTCTGTCCATTTGAAATTTCAGACGAAAGCTCGACATAAGGAGACTTTCCGCAAGGGATCGAGGTTTGTACACTCTCAGTGGAGCACGATTACTTCTGATTATTGAAATTTTTCACGTTTTAAAAGACCAATGCAATGTGAGACAATTTAAAAATATCAAAGAAGCGTCCTCACTTTCTTCTTGTACAGTAAATTTTACAAATTCGATCCAATACGGAAAAAGGGGCGGGGCTAGCTCTGATGCTCACTGGTCATATAAGGGTCATTCTACACACACTGCGGCAAAAGCAGTTGAAAAGTGTAAGCAAAGAAAATTTCAGTTACTGTAGTTCAAAAAATTCTACTTTTCCTACTTTTCTCGTTCCAGATGCACAAATCGTAACGTAAAATTGTTCGAAGTAGGTAAAACTCGTTGGGAACAGTCCGCAACGTTCATTATGTCAAGTGAAACATTTATTAAAGTACAAAACCTTTCGAAAATGGAGGCGGAGGTCGGCAAAGCGGTTGCAGAGCGCTTTTGTTGTCTTATTCCTTAGCCGAGGTGTGCTACACATCTAACCTAGCAATCCTACTTCGATTTCTTAGAACGACTTCTACTTTATCTTTCCAGGAATCTGCAAAAGCCTGATGCTCCTAGTAGCTCACGCCTCTCTCATTGGTGGTACTGGCACCATCAACTCTACAGGACCCAATCTCATCTTCAGAGACACCTTGGCAAAGTTCCAACTCCAAGAATTCACCATAATGCCGGAAATTCAGAAATTTCCCCAACGAGAACACCGGCATCTCGTACCTCTCATGGATGGCGTTCGCAATCCCACCCATGGTGCTGTACATGTTCTCATCTTGGTTTGTAGTCCAGGTTTGAAGTTTGGTGTTAGTGTGTTATGCTATTTTACAGCTTCAATTCATAGGAGCCAGACATTTTGCGGGTATTTTTAAGAAACCATCTCCTGAAGAGGAAATTGAAGAGCAGTTAGCTAGGAAAGCAGTGCTGCGGTCTTATAACGAGCTGGGGCCAATTACGTAAGCAATATCTCTCCGTCTCTCTCTCTCTTTCTCTCTCTCTCTCTCTCTCCTCCCAAAAGAATATTTTCAGCTGGGCCGAGAAGAGTACCCTAACCATTTTTCTTCTGGCGATCATCTCATGGGTCAGCAGTGACCCAAAAGTTGTACCAGGCTGGGCTGACCTGTTTCCTTATGGTTATGTGTCTGACGTTTGTTCTGGACTTGTCGCCGTTTTCATGTTGTTCGTCTGGCCCAAGCATAAGCCAGACTTCCGTTGTCTAAGAAATCACACAGGTTGGTAGAGAGGGAGAGAGGAAGAGAGAGAGAGAGAGAGAGAGAGAGAGAGAGAGAGAGAGAGAGAGAGAGATAGAGAGAGAGGGAGAGAAAGAGAGAGAGAAAGAGGGGGGGAGAGAGAGAGGGAGAAAGAGAGTGGGAGAGAGAGAGAAATTCAGACTCGAAATCAAGAAAACCGATATCGCAAGAATCACTTATCACATGGGACACCGTCAGACGTCGCTTTTCCTGGTCTATTATCCTTCTTCTAGGAGCAGGCTTTGCTATTTCACATGCTGTTAATGTAATTGAAATTATTACTGCGAAATATATAGTGTAATTTTAGACAAGCGGACTTTCTCATTTGATCGCCTGCGCACTCAACTCATTCGTATCGGAACTTCCCCTGATAGTCAGTCAGGTTGTCATCTGCGTGGTGGTTGTTGTTCTGACCGAATTCTCGACAAACTCTGCCACTGCTTCGATTTTCATTCCGATTGCTTTCAAAGTGAGTTGCAACCTCCCATGGGAACTGTATTACTCCAAAACTTTTCGTGGACCGGCATTGGACAGTAGATGGGCGGCAGTCGTCACGAACATGTGTCGCCCAATTACAGTCCAATGCCGGTCCATTTACAGTCTCTAGAACAAATTAATATAGAGTTAATTGAGGCACCAAAAAATTAACTCTGAATGTACTCCGGAATTAACTCTGAATGTACTCTGCAATTAACTTTTTGCGAACATCTGAAAGTAGGATACCGAAATAGTAGAGACCCGGAGATGATTTTCAAAAGTTACTAGAATCATTTTTATAAACTATTTCGGTATCCTACTTTCAGATGTTCGCAAAAAGTTAATTCCAGAGTACATTCAGAGTTAATTCCGGAGTACATTCAGAGTTAATTCCGGAGTACATTCAGAGTTAATTCCGGAGTACATTCAGAGTTAATTCCGGAGTACATTCAGAGTTAATTCCGGAGTACATTCAGAGTTAACAAGCAGGGAATCCTCGCTACGCTCAGAGCCCTTTTTTCCCTTTTTTCATCACAAAATCACAAATTCCGACTTAATATTAGTAAATGGAAAAAGAAGTGGTTTTTAGAGGCAAAGTCTTTGCCACTTCACTCTCTCTCTTTTTCTCTCTCTCTCTCTCTCTCTCTCTCTCTCCTTCTCTCTCCTTCTCTCTCTCTTTCTCTCTCCTTCTCTCTCTCTTTCTCTCTCCCTCTCTCTCTCTCTCTCTCTCTCTCTCTCTCTCTCTCTCTCTCTCTCTCTCTCTCTCTCTCTCTCCTTCTCTCTCCTTCTCTTTCTCTTTCTCAGTCTCTCTCCCTCTCTTTCTCTCTCTCTCTCTCTCCTCGCTTTCGCACTCCCCGAACAATCCAAACTCGGCTAACACTAATGCAAGTCGGGCTAGAACCAATGCAACAACCTGCGAGGATCCCCAGTGGTCACGCGTGAAGCACAAACGAAAAACGTGTAGCGGTGACCGAGTGGTTAACGCGTCCGCTCGTTAATCTCCCAACGCGCGTTCGAATCCTGCCCCCGGACACTTTTGCACAATCCCTCCCTCCAACCCTCCCCCCATCATAGACATGGGAATTTCGCCACGCCGGCGATGGAGTGGCGATGGCTATAAAGCCAGCACAGCCAAAATTTTGGCTATGAGTGGCTACGCTTGATAGCCGTCGCCACACCATAGCCAAAAGCATCGCCGGCTACGAGTGGCGATGAAATGGCGACGGTAAAGGTAATTTCCTTGACTGATAAAATTTTCATGTTTTTGATTACTATCATTGGTGATATTGTTATCACCTCGACATAATTTTGAAAATGATACATTGTAGAATCTGATACCCGATTCCGACGACGTCGTCGGTGACATCGTCGATGACATCGTCGACAACGTTGTCGAAAAAAATTTTTTTCCAAAAAAATCAAATGTTTTCAGGATTCATTATGGAATCTGATACCCGATTCCGACGACGTCGTCGGTGACATCGTCGATGACGTCGTCGAAAAAAAATTTTTTTTGAAAATTGAAAACTTTTTTCTGAATTAATTTTAGAATCTGACATTCGATTCTGACGTCGTCGCCGACGAGATCGTTGGTGACATCGTCGACGACGTCGTCGAAAAAAAATTTTTTTTTGAAAATTTAAAACTTTTTTCTGAATTAATTTTAGAATCTGACATCCGAATCTGACGTCGTCGCCAACGAGATCAATGGTGACATCATCGACGATGACAAATATCAGATTCCGTACTGAATCCTGACAACATTTGACTTTTTCGAAAAAAAATTTTTTTCGACGACGTCGTCGACGATGTCACCAACGATGTCGTTGGTGACGACGTCAGAATCGAATGTCAGATTCTGAATTGAAATAAGAAAAAGTTTTCAATTTTCGAAAAAAAAGTTTTTTTCGACGACGTCGTCGACGATGTCACCAACGTAGTCGTTGGCGACGACGTCAGAATCGAATGTCAGATTCTGAATTGAAATAAGAAAAAGTTTTCAATTTTCGAAAAAAATTTTTTTTTCGACGACGTCGTCGACGATGTCACCAACGATGTCGTTGGAGACGACGTCAGAATCGAATGTCAGATTCTGAATTGAAATAAGAAAAAGTTTTCAATTTTCGAAAAAAAAATTTTTTTCGACGACGTCGTCGACGATGTCACCAACGATGTCGTTGGCGACGACGTCAGAATCGATTGTCAAATTCTGAATTGAAATAAGAAACAGTTTTCAATTTTCGAAAAAAAATTTTTTTTTTCGACGACGTCGTCGACGATGTCACCAACGATGTCGTTGGCGACGACGTCAGAATCGAATGTCAGATTCTGAATTGAAATAAGAAAAAGTTTTCAATTTTCGAAAAAAAAGTTTTTTTCGACGACGTCGTCGACGATGTCACCAACGATGTCGTTGGAGACGACGTCAGAATCGAATGTCAGATTCTGAATTGAAATAAGAAAAAGTTTTCAATTTTCGAAAAAAAAATTTTTTTCGACGACGTCGTCGACGATGTCACCAACGATGTCGTTGGCGACGACGTCAGAATCGAATGTCAGATTCTAAAATTGATTCAGAAAAAAGTTTTCAATTTTCAAAAAAAAATTTTTTCGACGACGTCATCGACGATGTCACCGACGACGTCGTCGGAATCGGGTATCAGATTCTACAATGTATCATTCTCAAAATTATGTCGAGGTGATAACAATATCACCAATGATAGTAATCAAAAACATGAAAATTTTATCAGTCAAGGAAATTACCTTTACCGTCGCCATTTCATCGCCACTCGTAGCCGGCGATGCTTTTGGCTATGGTGTGGCGGCGGCTATCAAGCGTAGCCACTCATAGCCAAAATTTTGGCTGTGACTGGCTACGCTTGATAGCCATCGCCAGCCAATCGCCGGCGATTTTCCCATGCCTACCCATCAAAACAAAAAAGGACCACCCAAAAATTTGCCTCACGAAAAAGGGGGCGGTCCCCTTGTTCTATTATTAATATGATTCCGGAGTACATTCAGAGTTAATTCCGGAGTACATTCAGAGTTAATTCCGGAGTACATTCAGCGTTAATTTTTTTGGTGCCACTCAAGTAACTCTATATTAATTTTTTTTCTAGAGAGTCCATGTGTCGCCCGGTCCATCTGTCGCCCATCCGCAATCCGTAATTAATTAATTTTGGAAAAGTTTGAAAAGAGTATATAAAGTAACTGACCAAAAATGGTTTTCATGCTGATACAGAACCCTGGAGCACATTCGGATTTGTCAGAATTTTCTTTTAGATGGCCGAAAACCTCCACGTCCACCCTCTATACTTTTCGATTCCATGCGCTATCGGCCCTTCATTTTCCTTCATGCTTCCGATGGCGACTCCCGCCAACGCGATTGTCTATGAAACTGGAACCATGAGAATGATTGATATGGTAAGTTGTGTCGAGAAATTATACAGGATGACCAAAAAGTATTGGTCCACCTCACATCGCGGTAAACGCAGTTGAAAAGTGTAAGCAAAGAAAATCGATAGAGTATATCAAATTTCAGCTACTGTAGTTCAAAAAATTTACTTTTCGTACTTTTTTCGTCCCATATTCGCTAGTCGTAACGTACAAATGTTTGAAGTAGGTAAAACTGTCGTTGGGAACAGTCCGTAACGTTCATTATATCGAGTGAATCATTCATTAAAGTACAAACACTTTCGAAAATGAAAGCGGAGGTCGGCAAAGCGGTTGCGAAGTGGTTTTATTGTCTTACGCCTTTGCCGAGGTGTGAAAATCTAGAGTTTTCACATAACCACAAAAACAATGAGAACTTACATCTACTGATTGGCCGTTATGGCTTCTATTACTTCCTGACACCGCGTAGTACACAGTTCACACTAACTACAAATACCAAAGAGCATTTCTAGAATTTCCAGGTCTCGTGTGGAATCTTCCTCAACATCTTCTGCATTATGATCACGGTACTGAACGTGAACACTTACACCTACTGGCTGTTCGATATGAGAACTTATCCGGAATACGCTCTTCGGCATATCACTAACGATACTTCTTGTCTTGTTTGAGCATTTTTAAACAATAAATTGTTTTTTTTCGATCATACGGAAATTATATTTTCACTCTTCGCTCTTGCCGACATCAACTGGCACTCCTAGTGAGAAAGCCTAAGAAGCTAAGAGCTACTCGGTGAATCCTAGCTTAACTTTGGTGGATCCTAGCTTAACTTTGGTGGATCCTAGCTTAACTTTGATGAATCCTAGCTTATCTTTGGTGGATCCTAGCTTATCTTTGGTGGATCCTAGCTTATCTTTAGTTGACCCTAGCCCCTCTTTGTTTGACGACGGTGAGAGAAGTGTTAGAACATGATTGATAGGCTCATCGAGCAACTATTATTAGAATTTACATGAAAAAAACCACCCCTTCACAAAGTAAACAAAACTCACTTCCGTTGATTATATTTATTCATATAATTAAATCACACAGTTAACATCATAATAAAATTAGCAAAAATAAATTCAATAACCGCGTTGTCGAAATTCTTCCAACCATTTCCCATGGTGCTTCCTGAAGTTTTCCATTACTCTTGCAGCGTAAACTTCGTATTCTGCTTGAAACTCTTCGTAAGGGGAAATCTGTAATTTTCTAGTGATTATCAATGTACTGCGCCGCGGTTGGCAAAAGCAGTCGAAGAAAACTCACCTTTTCAAGTTCCATCTGTCGAACTTCGACTTCCAGGCATCTTCTTGCCCTCTTCTTGCTCTGGCAGTACGCGGCATAGTCGCAACGCCGCGTCATTTCTTCGATTGTCTGGAAAAAGAAATTTAGTGATGATGGTAAAAGAAAATATGGCTTACCTCGTCGTCCTCTCGTTTTCTTTTTAAATCTTGCTTCTTGGTCTCCTGGACCTCTGTCTTCTTTTCAAAGCTTGATGTTGAGCTCTCCGGCTCAGAAACTTCGGCGTTCTTTGGAACGGCGGCTTTTTCTACGATCTTAGAGCAGTTCATTCTGAAATTCTGATATTAGAGAGAAAAAGAAAGAGAGAGAAAGAAAGAACAAGAGAGAGAGAGAGGGAGGGAAAGAAAACAGAGAGAAAGAGCTATTATGCTCATATGTATCATGTGCTGTTTAGCTGAGCCAACTGAAGGTGTGGATAGATCAACTAAAACATATTGAAGACGATGAAATTGTGATTTAGCTTCCTCTACGACCCCTTTTATACGATTTCGCCACGTTTCAGCACGCCAAGCCACGCCTCCAAACGTGGTCCGCCCATGCCTTCAGCAGTATATGGAGCTTGACACCTGCGCGCAGTTAATTTCACGGTCATGGGAATAAGAAAAAGCGCCAACAGCAGGGTGGAGGCATCACCGGTTACCTTTCATCACCAAAGTGTCAGTTTACACCATGGTGTGAGGTGTACCGGGCTACGGAAATTATGTGAACCGTATGTCTAGAAGATGAATGATAATTGGTCTACAGAGTTATCGAGGAGTAGAGTTGAGACCTCGCATGTGATATTTTATTGTATAAATGCCTGACTGAAAGGGTACTGTGCATTCTAACTATTTTCCCAGGTTTTCGAGTATCATCGAGACTATAGAATCGACCTCAAAAGTGACTTCACCAACCTTGTTCCAAAACTCTAGATATCAGTAACGGTGAAAACTTACATCTACTTATTGTTCTTTATGATTTATATTGTTTCTTGACATTGTCGTTTTTCAAAGTTTCGAAAGTCTGAACAACATCGACCATAAAAAATACATTTTCGAAAATTCCAGGTCTCGTGTGGAATCTTCCTCAACATCTTCTGCATTATGATCACGGTACTGAACGTGAACACTTACACCTACTGGCTGTTCGATATGAGCACTTACCCCGAATACGCTCTTCGGCACATCACTAACGATACTTCTTGTCTTGTTTGAGCATTTTGAATCAATAAATTGTTTTCCCTTGAGTTTTAGTCACACGCCCCCGGACACACTAGACTTATTACAGGGTGAACCATAAGTATTGGTCGATCACTTTGCGTGTAATATGCTGCCACGTCACGCGTCAAAATTCAATTTTTAAAATTTTATTATTTTCGTACAATCTTTAGGTATATTCTCTTAAAATTCAGTCTTCATGTTTCCACTTTAACGGAAGAAGTGACATCATAACCATACCACCCTTCACTTTTCAAAAATTCAAATGAGGGAGAGCACCTGCCGGAGATCGTTTAAGAGCTCGACGTTCCTCGATGCCTAGTCCGGGAAACATCGAAACTGTTTAAAACGCTTTAATGAATTCTGGACAACGTGGCAGCGGTTTTACAACCGACCAATACTTACGGCGCACCCTGTAAGTCGAAAGAGACAAAAATATGGAATATTTATTAATCATCACTTTTTACAGACATAACTCGTAGTTCACGCGGGTCCAGATACCCGTATTCAGATTTCTTTCTTGATTATTCCCAGAAACCCTCAAAAAACATTGGTCCTTGACTACATTTGTAGGCTCGGTTGACACGGCGAAGGTCGCTAGCTGAGAAATCACTGCTTTTGCCCATGAGGTTGTTGTAGAGCTTGTTCTGAAAATGGTTCATTCCTGATTGAGCTTCTGTATCTCTAGCCTTTTGGCTATCACGTTTGTTTTTAGCCAACAAGACCGAAGTTCGATCACTCGTGTTACCATCTTTTTTGCATTTTCGCGGTCAAGACCCGAATTCAATCCCCCTCATCACCATAATTTTTTATTTCTCTCACCTTTGCTTCAATCGTGTTCTGGCCATTTCTACTCCCTTCGTTGCTTTCATAGTGCATGATGGAAAGGTAGTCATATCTTTCTCCATAATAGGAAAGTCCTAGGTTAGAGAGCTTGTCGAAGTCCGTGTTAGCTCCCGGGATCACATTTTGCCACAGGATCGACACAAATTTGTCGCGGTCGTCTCGTTGGTGCTCGTGAATGAAACCTAAACAGTGACTCCTCTCTCTCTCTCTCTTTCTCTCAAGAACCAACCTATAACATGCATAAGCTCGTGGATGATAGTCGCGTAGTCTATGCACTCATCGGCAAGAGAAACTTGCTGACGGCCTCCAACCCGTGAGAAGTCGGCATAACATCTGAAGTTTTCTCCTTATAAAACAGTACACGTATATCGCTAGAAGCATGGCCAACAAAGGGTCACTTTTACTTATTGAAGAGGGTACCGTCCTTATGTAAACGAACGATGGGATTTCTACAGTGGACTCTCACAACGAACATTTAGACCTTTGTAAATTATTATTCTTACTTTCAGTCCATTCTGGAATTGAAGGCTCATTACTTAAATCGTTCTTGTATTTCAAGGCGAAACTGCTACGGTACTAAGTACCCAATTTACGGAGGCCAGACTTATTCACAGGTAGAGGAAGCTATGTGTAGTAATCCGTTGATTCTCATGGTACAGTAATGAACACGGAAATTTGTTATAAGTTGAGTTCAATTAGAGTGAGACAACCAAAGACAGCATGGAAATCGAGAGGCGCAGACAAATTCCGAACTGGTTATACGGTGCCAGTAATAGGCCTGATGTTTTTTCCAGATTTCTTTTGCTTCATTTACCCATGTTCCAGGCACCTCATCACTCACCCATCCAACTTCGAAATTACAATGTAATCCTTGTCTTGCGACGTTTTGGGTACAAACTTCACACAGGTCTTCTCTTGGTAGGCTTGGAAAGCTTTAGCCAGTACAGCACGTTGAGTCGAGGCTAAAATACCGTAATCAGGGTACTGTAGGAGATGAACTTACTGTAGGCAGCGGACAACACATAGGGAACACGACCGTTGGGCCACTTGTCCTTTTCGTTTTGGACCGCTACTCCTGCTCGCTTTGATCGCTGGAAAAATGTGTTGGGTCAAAAATCTTGATAGGTCAAAAGTTGAATTTTATTTTTATTTTTTTAGAGTGGACTAAAGAAAAGAGTGATATGTATATCAAAAGTTTAGCAACGACGGAAATAGTTCTGGAAGGTTGAACACATAGCTTCCTCTACCTGTAAAAAAGTCTGGTCTCCGTAAACCGGTTACTTAGTACCGCAGCAGTTTCGCGTCGAAATACAAGAACGATTCAAGAAATGCGCCTTCAATTTCAATGGACTGAAAGTAAGAACAATAATTTAAATCCACAACGATCTAACTGTTCGTTGTAAGAGTCCCGACCCTAGGGTAGGCCTACCGTACTCATTCTGCTAAATTGAGATTGGAGCGCGTTTGAAAACGGCCATGCGATATATGTGAAATTATTATTCTTACTTTCAGTCCATTGAAATTAAAGGCTGATTACGTAAATCGTTCTTGTATTTCAAGGCGAAACTGCTACGGTACTAAGTACCCGATTTACGGAGGCCAGACTTTTTTACAGGTAGAGGAAGCTATGTGTTCAACCTTCCAGAACTATTTCCGTCGTTGCTGTTTAAACATTTTTTACTAAACGATGAAATTATTATTTTTTCCGAGTGAAAATAATTTTCAGTTTCCTGCTTGTAGATTGAAAAATTTTAAAATAGAAAAAGTTTTCAACCAAATTGTTTAAAACCAACAATTCTGGGCATTCTCATGTCGTTGCTGAGACTTCTGGGTCTTCTGGTTCCTTGAACAACGTATGCCGCGTTTCGGAAGTCGTTCGGTGTTAAGAAGGTGAAACCATCGGTAGGGAGGCCGAATGAGTTGAACTGTGCCAGAGCTCCTGCCACAAGTGAGAGTAGACCCAGCAACATCTGAATTTTGAAAAGTGTAGAGAGTGAGAGAGAGAGAGAGAGAGAGAGAGAGAGAGAGAGAGAGAGAGAGAGAGAGAGAGAGAGAGGAAGAGAGAGGGAGAGAGAGAGGGAGAGAGAGAGGGAGAGAGGGAGAGGGAGAGAGAGAGAGAGAGAGAGAGAGAGAGAGAGAGGGAGAGAGGGATAGAGAGGGAGAGAGGGATAGAGAGGGATAGAGAGAGAGAGAGAGAGAGAGAGAGAGAGAGAGAGAGAGAGAGAGAGAGAGAGAGAGAGAGAGGGAGAGGGAGAGAGAGAGAGAGAGGGAGAGAGGGATAGAGAGGGAGAGAGGGATATAGAGGGATAGAGAGAGAGAGAGAGGGAGAGAGGGATAGAGAGAGAGAGAGAGAGAGAGAGAGAGAGAGAGAGAGAGAGAGAGAGAGAGAGAGAGAGAGAGAGAGAGAGAGAGAGAGTGAGTGAGAGTGAGAGAGGTGTGTGCTACGAAATGCCTCCTATATGAACTTTCCTTGAAAAATGAGTCAGAAACGAAAATGTTCCTTTTGTTCGGTTTATGATTCTTGAACAAATGAGAAATGGATAGTGAATAGGAAACTCCTCCTACAGGAATTTTCACAATGTCAATGTGACGGGAATCTTTTTATCACTAAAAAGAGACAGTGAGATTTTCGAGAGGGTGAACACCCTCTCGAAAATGCCAACGAGGTGAATACCAGCTGTAAAGGTCTGTGGCAAAGTTTAGGTCCATGAGGGTGAAAGTCATGGTGTTAATACGATAAGAACAGATACCAAATCTAAAGGGTATTGTAACAGCCATAATGATATTCGCAGCTGGATAATCCGAACGGTGCCACCAGTCCATACAGAATGCTGAACGTCGACTGAAACCTTTAAAAGTTGTCCAGTCTGTGGCAAAGTTTAGGTCCATGAGGGTGAAAGTAATTTTGTTAATACGATAAGAACAGATACTAGCTCTAGAGGGGTAGGAATCAGTCACAATGATATTCGCGGCTAGAGAATCCGAACAGTACCACCAGTCCAGACAGAATGCTGAACGTCGACTGAAACCATTAAAAGTTGTCCAGTCAGTGGCAAAGTTCAGGTCCATGAGGGTAAAAGTGAAGATGAGCGAGAGTGAAAAGTAAGAGGCAATGCTCAGAGTTATAGTTTGCTCTAAATTCCGGTCGTAAGCACATATACACAAGATATCGTTGCCCCCCCCCCCTCTCTCGCCATCAACCTTACTTCTTCTTACCAGTTCGTTTTACCTGTTCTATGGTAAACATTACGGCTATTAATATTGTTGTTCGGTTTTCCAGCAAGTCGGTATACACAAAAAGTTGTGGCACACACCTCGGCAAAGGCATAAGACAATAAAACCGCTTCGCAACCGCTTTGCCGACCTCCGCTTTCATTTTCGAAAGTGTTTGTACTTTAATAAATGTTTCAAGTGACATAATGAACGTTGCAGACTGTTCCCACCGATAGTTTTACCTACTTCAAACATTTTTACGTTACGATTTGTGAATCTGGGACAAAAAAAAGTAGAAAAAGTAAAATTTTTTGAACTACAGTAACTGAAATTGGATCTAATCTATCGAGTTGCTCTTCTTACATTTTTCAACTGCGTTTGCCGCAGTGTGTGGCAGAGCAGAATACGAAAATGTAGTAAACACAAAATGTCAAATTTAGCTTCAAGAAGGGTTTTATTCTGGATTTTATAAAGGCCCCAAAGGTGATTTCTAAACATAACAACCGTAAAATAGTTTAGGTATATTTTTTTATCCAAGTTTTGTTTAGGTTGGTCTTCTAGTTTTATTCTGAAAAAAGTTTATTATGAAAATTTTCAAAAAGCCCATTGAGATCGATCCTATTGAATTTCTCAGAATACAATTTGCAGACCACCAAAGCAAGAATAGGAGCGGATAGTTACCACTTCATAAGTACAAGAACCCGCTGCTGTGATCGATCCATTTTTGCACGACACAATAGACCACTACACTACATATACATTCTTGTATATTTTTGAGTAGAAGAAGAAAATAAACAACAACAACAATTGTCTTCAAGTTCTAACCAACACGAATAACGGATGAGTTTTCTTCGTGGGTGGGAAATTCCCTAAACGGATGTGGAGTAAAATTTTCGGGTCCAATGATCAAATTTGTTTTCGAGAAAATGTTCTGGACGGTCATAACAAAGTTTTCCAGTCTGGAATAACGGCTTATGGATTATTGATTAGTGAAAATGAGGTGGAACTGTCTTGACCTTATCCTCACCTTCTACGCTTTTTTGACTGTACGCAAAAATTTTAGTACTGGGACCCACATTGTATATCGCTAGAAGCATGACCGTTTTCAAACGCGCTCTAATCTCAATTTTGCAGAATGAGTACGGTAGGCCTATTCTAGAGTCGACCGGTCGGGACTCTCACAACGAACAGTTAGATCTTTGTGGATTTAAATTATTATTTTTTATTGTCAATCCATTCTGAAATTAAAGGCTCATTACGTAAATCGTTCTCGTATTTCAAGGCGAAACTGCTACGGTACTCAGTACCCGATTTACGGAGGCCAGACTTTTTTTACAGGTAGAGGAACTTTCACAATGTATAGATCAGTGGAGAGGCAATAAAAAATCCTGTAGTAAACATAAGGAAAAAAATATTTTTGGTGAAACTCTACGACGAATCAATTTCAATAATTGGAAAAAAGCGGATTTCTCGAGAAATAACGTTCAATACCATTCTGAGCGTAGCGAGTTGTCCCTTCTCAGAATTTGGAACGGATGAAAAACGTGCAGTTCGTAACTTTATGGACGGAAATAAAAGATGAAGCGTTCAGAATACGATGATGGAAGTCGAATTGCATAGGAACACCACTGCAAAACCATGGTTCCCGTTTTTTACGTACATCTGGAAACTACGATTCTCCACTTTTGATGCATGGACTCTGAATGGCCGCGCGAGTCAGAAGATTTTTGTATTTTTACTTGTTTCATTCAGAAAATTGATCCCACTTTCCAGAGAAGAGCAACTTTGCACTAGGCTCTCAGTACCTCATTGAAAACGTTCGGTGTCTGTATGTTTTCTGATATCCAAAATAGTTGAGGCGGTACACACCTTGGCAGAGGCATAAGACAATAAAACCGCCTCGCAACCGCTTTGCCGACCTCCGCTTTTATTTTCGAAAGTGTTTGTACTTTAAAAAATGTTTAACTAGACATATTGAACGTTGCAGACTATTCCCAACAATAGTTTACCTACTTCAAACATTTTTACGTTACAATTAGTAAATCGCATCCCATCGCATCCCGCATCCCGCATCCCATTTTCAAAAATGGGATGCGATAACTTTTTTCGCATCGCATGAACACCTCTTTTTTAAGCTTAGGTTAGGTCTGGGTCAGCTTAACGTTCAACCTAAGCCTAAATACAAGGTGATTGGGCTGTTCCGAGCAAAGTTACAGACGTTTGAAAAAAACGGGATGCGACGGGATGCGGGATGCGATGGGATGCGATTTACTAATTGCCTACAGTTTGTGAATCTGGGACGAAAAAAATAAAATTTGTTGAACTACAGTAACTGAAATTTGATCTACTCTATAGATTTTCTTCGCTTAAAAAAATTAATGATTTAAAAAATTTAAAAATTAAAGGCTCATTACGTAAATCGTTCTTGTATTTCAAGGCGAAACTGCTACGGTACTAAGTTTCCGATTTACGGAGGGCAGACTTTTTTACAGGCAGAGGAAGCTATATTTTGTAGTTTATTGAAAAGCAAAATCTTCAAAAAATTCCGAAAACCTCATTTCTTGACCATTTTACGGGCTTTATAACAACTGCTCAGCTGATTAGCCCTCTGATTACACCATGAAGATTGGTGTCAGTTGGTGTGACCTGAACTCGCCTGGTGTGTAATTGTGCCCTGAGTAGTCCAACTTTTCTTGTTGGATAAACAACATTTCCCCTCTTCCGAATGAATTTCCTTCAGTTAATTTGTCGAAGGCCGGTTTGGTCGCAACAGAAGTAGATTGAATTGTCGCAACACTTTTGTGATCTTCTCAGATTATTCTCATACTGTATATCTCACATATATCGCTAGTAACATGGCCGTTTTCAAACGCGCTCTAATCTCAATTTTGCAGAATGAGTACGGTAGGCCTACCCTAGGGTCCGGACTCTCACAACGAACAGTCAGATCTTTGTGGATTTACATTATTATTCTTACTTTCAGTCCATTGAAATTAAAGGCTCATTACGTAAATCGTTCATGTATTTCAAGGCGAAACTCCTACGGTACTAAGTACCCGATTTACGGAGGCCAGACTTTTTTACAGGTAGAGGAAGCTATGTGCAACACACATATATCGCTAGAAGCATGGCCGTTTTCAAACGCGCTCTAATCTCAATTTTGCAGAATGAGTACGGTAACTCTCACAACGAACAGTCAGATCTTTGTGGATTTAATTTATTATTCTTACTTACAGTTCATTGAAATTAAAGGCGCATCACTTTATCGTTCTTGTGTATCAAGGCGAAGCTGCTACAGTACTAAGTAACCGATTTACGGAGGCCAGATTTTTTTACAGGTAGAGGAAGCTATGTGCAACAACAAATTCCCTGATTATATCATCCATTTTCACTTCGTTCTTTGTTTTTTTTCTCGCTACTCATAATTTTCTATATCTAACCATCCCACAAGAATTTTACACCTCAAACATGGTTAACTGAATCAAAAACAAATTATGTTTATGAGTTCTGGCTGGTTCCAATAGACTAGTTTAGTAAGAGAACTCATCGCGAGCATTCTGAAAATGTTTATCTGTGCTAGTTCTTCATGAGGAGTATGATTGAACCTCGAACTTGGGTAAAAAAAGTGAGTTATCTTAACTTAATACGAAAAAGTGTACTGAATCGTTTGAATCATGAATCATTTCCTTAAGGTTTATTGTGATAATCAAGTTTAAACTTCGATTAAATCTTAGCTCTGTACCTAACTAGTGCTTTGAACCTCACCTAAGCCTAAAATTTGAGGTGACGACAAAGATAAATGAAAAAATGATTCTTGATTCAAACGATTCAGTACACTTTTCGTATTAAATGTTATCCTAGAATCCCAAAATTATCGATTGATACGGTAATCCACACACAGGAGTATATCAAGTGTACCCAAAACTTGGGTAATGAAACCGATAAGTTACAAAGACCAAATTCATGTCGTATAAACTATCTTCCCAGCTCACTCGGAATGAGCCAGTGTTTGAAATGAGGATGGACACCTGGAATCCCCTGCAACATTCATGAATGAGGATGACTCTGCGTCTCTCGGTTTCCACACTCTCTCGGCCCATCTGTTCATGATTTACAATATGAGCTGAACTCACTGAGGGCCGCGTTTGTTTCAATTGCATGCTTTAATGAACTTTTTGCGGTTTCATTGTCCAAGTGTGAGGTAGCTAGTTTTACCTGGGGTCTTGTGAACTTTTGACCTTTTTCTAACCACCAGGTGAATTTTCTGAGATCCATAAGGCTTGTTAGGTAAATTCCTTAGTTGCTCTATCTGGTTTTGAGATTATCATTTTTCAATATGTTCTCTAAACCCATGATCCTCTCTTCATTTCTTCAAGAATCCAAAGGCCGTCCCTCAGAGTCTTTGAAAATTTGGACCTACATCTTTTTGAGATCCGTAAGTTGAAACAATTAAGGTTAACTTCTCGGCATCGTTATCATTTAATTTGAAGTACAATTTTCAATATCCCTAAGGCCCTAACGTAGCGAAGATACTCACTTACACTCTCCTTGACCACGTGTGAATGAGCGGTCTTTGGCAAACAATGCTGACCCGTCAAGTGCGCGAGCTGTTCCATACAGATGTGCCGTTCTGGTTTTTATTTTTTTTTTTGGTTTAAGAATGTTTTTGTCGATTTCGATTACAGGATGAGATGTTTCTTGCCTAAGAAACTTTATATTTCTGGTATTGAATCAATTTTGGTGACTTGCTGAGCTGTTTCTTGCACATAGCTTCCTCTACCTGTAAAAAAGTCTGACCTCCGTAAATCGGGTACTTAGTACCGTAGCAGTTTCGCCTTGAAATACAAGAACGATCAAGTAATGCGCCTTTAATTTCAGAATGGACTGAAGATAAAAATAATTTAAATCCACAAAGATCTAACGATTCGTTGCGAGAGTCCCGACCCTACCGTACTCATTTTACAAAAACACGACTGGCGCGCGTTTGACTTCGGTCAGACTTTTTGCTAGATATGTGTCTTTTGCATCGTTCCGAAGATCAGTTGTGAATGACGAATCGTCTTGCCCTTTGAAATTGTTCACGATTAATCGATTCTCACGACAAAAAGCTATTTAACATCGCTTGAAAATTTGCACGACGATTCTAGAACACCAATTTTGAGGACCTTATAACCCCACAAATAAGTTTAATCACCGTTTTGAGGTTGTTTAACGTTTTTCTCGTTCACCGCCTAATCTTTTTCTTACACATCTTTTTACACTCGCGGACATGTTCAAAAAACCCATCACATCGGGTTGAGCCTGTTCCTTTTTTTTGACACCCATTTAAAAATTTTCTCTATTCCACTTATTTTCATAAAGAAGTAATCCTTTGTATACTTTTCAACATTTATTTACCATTTTAGTGAGAAAAATAGAAAAACTGAAGTCACATAGCTTCCTCTACCTGTAAAAAAGTCTGGCCTCCGTAAATCGTGTACTTAGTACCGTAGAAGTTTCGCCTTGAAATACAAGAACGATTTTCGTAACGAGCCTTCAATTTCAATGGACTGAAAGTAAGAATAATAATTTAAATCCACAAAGATCTAACTGTTCGTTGTGAGAGTCCCGACTCCTACCGTACTCTGTCTGCAAAATTGAAAACGGCCATGCTTCTAGCGATATACATACAGTAGCGACAGAAAGTTTTTGGACGATATCATTTTTCAACATATCCAAACGCTGGGTTATCGGATCGGTCTTAAAGTTGCATAGATATCAGAAAAAACGTTTTTTCACATTGTGAGAAAATATCGGGGTGATAGGTAGTGTTCTCGCAGAAAAATTTGTGATTTTCTCAAGTTCACTCAAAATTGACTATTTACACATCACATTTATTTCTCGTTTTTTTCTTTCATCACACATTTACCTGTTTTCAGGTGCACAATTCTGGAAATTGCAACTTTTAAAAACGTAAAAATGAGGGAACTAACCAAATCGGTGATCATCCGGGGTCACCGGATGAGATTTGAGAGGTCACATTCGACTGAACAGTTCTGGAAGAAGATTTCAACTCCCTATGGGGTCATTCTTGCTCTAGAATAGCTGGATCTAATTGAAAACTCACAAACAGAACTTTTTTCATTTTGTCGACTCTGTTTGAAATCACCTAGACATGGTTAAAGACCATACGTCTTCGATCTCGTAGGCGACCTTTTTGAGAATCCTCAAGCTGGGGTCAGTTTTTATGTCATAAAACAGAAACGGTTTGACTTAGAGGTCCAATTTTCTCTGGGCACATTATTGTTTGCACATTTTTCCACTATCATGTCAGGACATCCACTAATAAGAAATCAGAAAGTACTACTAGACAGTAGAACTGGTGTGAATCCGGAGCAGTTTCATGTCGTTCTAAAAAAGTGGTCTAAAGTTGTCGAAGTTGGTGAATCGGAGTTTTTCATGTTTTCAATCAGTCAAAAGTACATGATAGAACGTCTCAGAGCAAAAAAGAGTTACTTGAAGCACCAAAATCATCCATGAATACCGATAGTTGAAATCTGGATACCGGCACCTTTGCAAATTTTTTATTCGGCCTTCTTGTAGTATTTTCTATACGATGATTTCTACACAACTTGTTATCAAAATGTATTTTTGAATTGTGAAAAATGTTTCTATGAAAAATAAGACCTCTAAGTCAAACCGTTTGTGTTTTATGACCTAAAAACTGACCCCAGCTTGAGGATTCTCAAAAAGGTCGCCTACGAGATCGAAGACGTATGGTCTTTAACCATGTCTAGGTGATTTCAAACAGAGTCGAAAAAATGAAAAAAGTTCTGTTTGTGAGTTTTCAATTAGATCCAGCTATTCTAGAGCAAGAATGACCCCATAGGGAGTTGAAATCTTCTTCCAGAACTGTTCAGTCGAATGTGACCTCTCAAATCTCATCCGGTGACCCCGGATGATCACCGATTTGGTTAGTTCCCTCATTTTTACGTTTTTAAAAGTTGCAATTTCCAGAATTATGCACCTGAAAACAGGTAAATGTGTGATGAAAGAAAAAAACGAGAAATAAATGTGATGTGTGAATAGTCAATTTTGAGTGAACTTGAGAAAATCACAAATTTTTCTGCGAGAACACTACCTATCACCCCGATATTTTCTCACAATGTGAAAAAACGTTTTTCTGATATCTATGCAACTTTAAGACCGATCCGATAACCCAGCGTTAGGATATGTCGAAAAATGATATCGTCCAAAAACTTTCTGTCGCTACTGTATGTGCACTGTAGAAATCCCATCGTTCGTTTACATAAGGACGGTACCCTATTCAATAAGTAAAAGTGACCCCTTGTTGGCCAAAAGAGCGAGTGTCCATTTTTGAGAAGCAATACATCATTTTTGAGTCTCTTGGGACGAGCGTCTTGGTTGTTAGTAACGGGCATGGGTCTTCTTGATATCTGCCACCCATCGGAAACTCGTTACTTCCAAGCGAGAAGCCCAGATCATCGTTGTTTTATTAGACAGTTAGTTTTTCACATTGTGATCTACTGATTTTTCTGTACCTTCTTTTTTAACAGTATACTGTTAATAATAATTATTTATTCAAGAAAGAATAAAAATAAAAGCTCGTGGCCCACACAAAAGGCACGAGCAGTGATAAATGGAGTAAAACGAGGTTGGGGCAACTGTGGTGATGGGAAAACACATATACGCAAGCTCGCAGATAAAATAAAGCTGGAAAGAGAACGATAAAGAATGAAAGAGAGAGAGAGAGAGAGAGAGAGAGAGAGAGAGAGAGAGAGAGAGAGAGAGAGAGAGAGCAGGAGGAGAGAGAGGGCAATGGAAGGTAGCAAGGAGAGGCTTGAGTTGTAGTGAAAACTTAGAGGTTGTAAGAAAGTAGGGAGAAATAAAACTTGGGAGTGCGTTGAAAATACTGAAAAAACACATGCCTAACAAGCCTCCAGGAATAAACCGAGTTAGTATAAACCTGCGCAAGTTAATCACGGCGATGTGAATTCGAAGGGAAACGCAGTAGTAAAGACGTACAACCAAAAAGTTACTAAAACTATAAGTTTGGAGAAGTAGAGAAAATGGGAGAAAGATCGCTGGAGAAAGAGAGAGAGAGAAGAAAAATTTTTAAACAGTGCGAGCTTGGTATGTAATAGAAGAAAAAAACACAGTACATTGATAGGAAAAAAGAAGAATATGTATATATAAATAATATATAATAGAGTGGTAGGGAGGGCAACAAGGAGGGGAAAGAAAAAAAAACTATATAAAATGGTTAATTTAGGTTAAGGGAATAAGTATAACTTTCACAAGACTGAAGGGGAAGGGAGAGATGGAGACGTTTACTGAAGGATAAGAAGAACCCTGAAAAAAAACCTGAAAGAAAAAGAGACAAAAAAAGGAAAGAAAAAAAAAAGTTATTTCAAAAGGGAAAGTTAGCTAGGTTAGAAAAAAGTAAATAAAAAAGAGAAATAAGACAGTACTGTACTAACTAAATGAAAAAGAGAATCGAAGAATTCCTTCGATTAAACCCAAAAATAATTTCCTGTTGGGTTATTGATTTTTTTTTTCAGAGAATAAACGCTAAGTAATGTTAAGAAAACTATAAATGTATAGTTACAGTTAAGTTGAGAAAAATAAATTGAATAGATGAAGAGAATAAGATAGAGCGCTGGCGAGAGATGACGCAGGAAAAGAATGGAGACGAGAAATAAAAGAGAGAGAGAGAGAGAGAGAGAGAGAAAGAGAGAGAAAGAAAGAGAGAGCGAGAGAGAGAGAGGGAGAGAGAGAGAGAGAGAGAGAGAGAGAGAGAGAGAGAGAGCGAGTGTTATGAATTTAGGTGAGAGAGGAAGGAATGTGGTCGAACAGGATACTGTTGGGAATAGATTTCACTGTTTTCTTAAATAATTCAGAGGACATTTGGATAGGAAAGTAGGTGCAAATTTTGTTCCAAATAGGCACGGTTGAAGAGAAAAAAGTACTTGAAGAACCTCTCAAAATATGGATACGCCAAGGATTCCTTTTGGAGTTAGAGATTGAGATATTAGAAAACAGCCGGGGATAGAACAATTTGCCAGATAGCATGGAAAAGAGGGAGAAAAGGCAGAAGTTTGTTCGATCCCTGTAAATGGAGACAGAGTTGGCAATGGCGAGCCGTTCACTGTATGATGAGTATTTGATATTCAATCGTCGAAAGACAGCACGGCTAAAAACTTTGAGTGGTTGTTCTAAATCTTTAGCTAGTTTAGAGGTAAGAGGAAAATGAAACACTTCACAGCAATATGCCAGGAGTGGACGGACAAAAGTATCAAAGGCGCGAAAATAGGGTTGGATGGTTGAGTACTTGAGAGCTTTGATCAGCTGCCTGGCGCGGAGAAGAGCAAGATTGGATACGTAGGTGCAATGAGAGAGAAAATTCAAACGAGAATCTATAATAACTCCCAGGTCTCTGAGTTTGGTAACGTAAGAAAGTGGGAGTCCATTAAAGTAGAGAGGAGAGGGAGAGATGGATCTACCGATACCGAGAATAAAAGACTTATGTGGTGCGACCTCCATACCCCAAGCTAGGCACCATTGGTGGACTAGATCGAGTGCAAGTTGGAGAGTCGAAGGGTGAGGGGACAATATTTTGAGGTCGTCGGCAAAGGCGAATGAGAAACAGGAAGCAGGGAGAGAAGTTGAAAGAGTATCGAGAAGATCGTTAATATATATTAGGAAGAGGAGAGGGCCAGACACGGTGCCTTGTAAGACACCGCTATGAGTGTCAAAACTTTTTGAGGAGATGAAACTACCTAGCTTGATGAAACTTTTCCTGTTACTAAGGAAGGCATTGAACCAATCCACCATGAGGGGAGGTAAGCCAAAATCACGTAACTTGTATAGAAGGAGGGAATGAGGGACACGGTCGAACGCTTTCGCAAAATCAAGGTAGCCAACGTGAACAGAGCCGTGTGTATCTAAGAGAGATTCAACCGTGTTAAGATAGGAAAGCAATTGGCCTTTGCAAGAGCGAGTGGCTAAAAATCCGAATTGAGAATCATTGATCTTATAAGATAAATGTTTTTTTATTTGAAAAGTAATAAGGCGTTCCATGACACGAGAGAGGGTGTCGGTTAGAGAAATGGGACGATAGTTGGCAGAGGAAGAAGGGTCACCTTTTTTAAAAACAGGAATGACATGGGACGATCGCCAAGTATTAAAGATGTAGGAAGATTGGTAGGAATTTGAAAAAAGGTAGGAAAGAGGCTCGGCCAGGCCCAAGGCGCATTTGTTAATTGTGTATTGAGAAATGAGATTTAAGGAAAAATTGGTTTTGGGAGAAAGTTTCATGAGTGTTAGGTATATAAAATGAGGAGAGAAGTCAGGATCAGAGATGCAAGGAAGAGAGTGAGGACCATGAGGTTGGTGTGAGATGGAAGAAGTAGAGCAAAAGTTACCAGAGAATGATTTCAAGAAAACGTTAATTCTCATTTTATAGTAACATCTCGTTTTTGACATTTTTCCTTACAACTTCTGATTCAAGTGATCGATTGAGTCAAATTTTGAACAGAAGTTGAGAAATATTAGAAATGAGTGAAAGTATGAGATACATAGATGTTGTTGTCTCATGGTATAAGCATAATTGTCTTACTTAAACTCCACTGACAGTGAGACTTTGGTTTTTTAAAAGTTATTCTCATCCAAGGTCCCCTGTGCTCAGTCAGTGATCCCAAATTCCTTGTTGCCAAGAAGGGTTCAGTGTAAGTTTCTTTGTTTTGAGCTAATGATGAAATTTCACGCTTTCTTGCTCGTAGTGACTGATTAATAAGAGGAGGTGTATGTCACCATGACACTCCCTCTTAGCTCCTCTGGGAATTCAAGATCGACAAAGTCCAAGTAAAGGATTTCACCTAATCTGGCATGGATTCACTAGTTCTGGCTAGAATTCAACTATTCTGGCATGGATATACCAGGATTAACCTAGCATACCTGGAAAAACTATAGATCTCCCGATTTTACACGGATTGCCGAAAATGGCCTGGATTTACCAGAACTGGCTTGTTTGAAGCCGTGGACTGAAACCATACGGACACCGTCAAAGTTAATTTCTTGCTGTATTCAAACGGTGTCTGTATGGATATCCTACAGATACCGTCTCAACTTATATGGATAAATAGGATTAAGCAAGGTTTTAGCCTTTCCTTCCCGTGGAGCTAAAGGTGATCGTCATCGATTAGACGCGTTGCACGCAAATTATATTCAACGAAAATTCGCTTTAGGGCGCGTTCGCACATCAATACTTTTTTCAATCTTTTGTCCTATTTTTCTTATCTTAACAAGCGAATTTGTTTCGCCAATTGCTGTTGAAAAATTGCAAATCATGTAACTTTCCTTCGTAACTAGCTTTTTATCATGAATTTTGAAAAAACGTCAGAGAAAAAGTTTTTCAACTACAGTAACTGTAATTTGATCTACAGCAGTGCAGGATTTACGAAGGGGCGGGGTTTGTGCTCGCTGATTATTGGTCGCCTCCCCTCGCTGCTTGATCCGACACTTTTCTACTGCGCTTAGCGCGGTGTGCCGGGCAATTTTTGAACTTTCCCTAACTATGAAACCGACTACTCTCCAGACGGCTCTTGTCAGCAGCCGTTTGCACGACTGAATCAGAACAATGGTTTTGGCACCGCACTGAATTCAAAGATGAGAGGCGTACACAGGGGGTCACTCGAAAACAACATTCACGAGCAGTGGGCGTTTCTTTTTTCTAGCCCAATTATCAGCTTTTATCTCATTTTCATTGAGTCACTCTCTCCATGTTTTACTTCTCAGCATGTTTCGAATGTGTAGTTTTTGTAGTGTTACTAGGCTATCAATGCTGCTTAGGAGAGCAAATGTTTAGAAAATTATTTTGTTTTGATCCTACCCTACTCACATATATTTCTAGAAGCATGGCCGTTTTCAAACACGCTCTGATTTCAATTTTGCAGAATGAGTACGGTAGGCCTACCCTAGGGTCGGGACTCTCACAACGAATAGTTAGATTTTTGTGGATTTAAATTATTATTCTTACTTTCAGTTCATTGAAATTGAAGGTTCATTACGTAAATCGTTCTTGTATTCCAAGGCGAAACTGCTACGATACTAAGTACCCGAATTACGGAGGGCAGACTTTTTTTTATAGGTAGAGGAAGCTATGTGCTACTCCAAACTAAATGATCAATTGAATTTCAACCATAATTGAAAAAAAGATTAAAACATTTCTGTTTTGTGAGATTTTTCAATTGTTTGATTGTTTGTTTGTTAGAGAGAGAGAGAGAGAGAGAGAGAGAGAGAGAGAGAGAGAGAAGACTCATAGTACTTCCCTGCGCATCTTTCCTGTGAACATGTGTAGTAGTAGTTTTACTAGGATCTCAAATATCCATCTCTCTCCACCCTCATAATAAAATGATAGAGTGTAGACGTCTTAGCGGCAATTAGCACCGAGTCAAAGTGCAAGATGCTCAACTTGTACATAATGCAGTGGCCAGAGGTCTCGGCTCTTCACCCCCCTCCTCTCCTAATCCTTTTTCAACAATCAGTCCTTCAAGCTTCCTTTCGTGTTCTCTCTCTCTCTCTCTCTCTCTCTCTCTCTCTCTCTCTCTCTATCTATCTCTCTCTCTCTCTCCTTTTCTCTCTCTCTCTCTCTCTCTCTCTCTCTCTCTCTCTCTCTCTCTCTCTCTCCCTTTTTCTCTCCCTCTCTTTCTTTTCTTATTTTTATCTCCTTTTTTTCCATTTTACGTTTTTCCCTTTTCTCTTCATTTCTCTTTGTGACATTTTTTCAAAATCCAAATGAGACTTTCTTTGATATTGTTGAACATGACTGGATAAAACACAAAGAATTTCCTGAAAGTCTAAAAAACAAAAATAAACGTTACAAGAGAAACAAAATTACAATCAGTTTCGAACTCTTGTTGTCGATTGGGCGGAAGTTGTTGCTCAGTCGTCCAATAAATTTGTGTGTTAGAGGAATGGGGCTCTTTTTAGTCCAGCATTCCACTAGAAGAGAGCGAGAGAGCACTCTCTACCACTAATCTCTCGTGTTTGTTTTTTTCATCAGCATGCTGCAACTTTTCATTCACATTTTATGAGCAAACAATTTTTTCCTGTACGCATCCCCAACACCTATAGAGTATACAATGTTTCTGCAAGATCGGGATGTTGTCCATCATGCCAGGCACTTTTTCGCTTGAGTTGCTTATGGAACTGAACCCAGAACTTGCAGATACCTATCTCATATATGTAGTATTACTTTCTTGAGTTACTTGAGAGATCCATTGTTCGCGTTGTCATGTGACGGCGTGGATCAGAAACTTCCAGGTTGAACGGTCCTGTTCCAACGTGGACCATGGGGTCTTGCGCACCAGGAAACCGAATACACAGAAAAACCCATTTTTACGGTTTCACTCTATTTTCGAAGTTCTCTCCCGTTAAAGGTTTTTCTTCCAGCTTTCATAGTTTTCATCATGTTTGTCCTGAAGCTGAAATCGAACTCAGAATGCCGGCGCGCATGGTGGTCCAAAACTTTTCGTGGAATGGCATTGGACAGTAAATGCCCAATTACAGTCCAATGCCGGTCCATTCACATTCTATCTGTCGCCCATCCGCAGTCCATCTGTCGCCCATTTACGATCCAATGCCGGTCCAAATTTGACACGCAGCGCACTCTCCCCGCCATCGGTCAATCTGTCGCCCATCTACAGTCTATCTGTCTCCCGGTCCATCTGTCCTTCATTTACGGTCCAATGCCAGTCCACGAAAAGTTTTGAAGGTGGTCACATACGGTAATAAATCAGCCGACTCCAATCCCTTCGGAAAGCAGTATAATTATTCGTGTTTCACTCTTTTTAAAAAATACTAGCGGTTTATGTGTAACTGAACAATTCAAGACGTTTACACTGCATTCAGATGTACTCCTCGATATCGTCAATAGATAGGTTTGAAGAGCTTCCTTCTCATTTTTTTCGTTCTTACTCTCTGTTCAGTTATGTGTTCGTCTCGTCTCTTGTCGTCAGTCTGCTTAGCTTTTGGTTTTTTTCTTTGTTACCTACAACCCTATTGTGTCTTGCTTGAAATCCGCACCAACTCATTCAACTTTCAGCGCTAATGCAGCAATGACCATGGGCAGCTACAATGTCAGAAGGTCTGAGGCCAAGAACTTGTCAGAAGGAGAAAAGGAGAAAGAAAAGTCAATTATTACATGCTCGGTGACTTTTCTGGATGCGTCTACGAGCAGTTTTAATGTTGAGGTCTGTTTCTGACATGGAAAAACAACGATGGCAAGTGTGACAGTTTCAGGCAAAAACAGGAAAAAAGATATTCAAATTGTGAGAACTTTTTTTACTCTATAAACTATGTAAATACCGTTGGTATGAAGTTCATAGGTCGTTGATATCTACATATAACGTCACAGGCCGTAGATATCAACAACCTATGAACTTCATATCAAAGGTATTCAGTTTATAGAGTAGTACCCAAGTCCTGCAAAGACAGTTTTGAGTACTACCAAAGTCCTGCAACGAAAATTCTAAGTAGAACCCAAGTGACACTTGATTCCTTCTCCTGTTCTGAATGATAACAACGCGAGCTTGAAGAAACCTCAGAATTTCAGAAGAATGCCAAAGGCTCCGTGCTCTTGGAGAAGGTCTTCAAACATCTGGAACTTGTTGAAGAGGATTTCTTCGGTCTTCAGTTTGTCGCTGTGCTGAACACTACGGATGCACAACAAAAGGTGTGCTTTGCAGAGTTCCTCGATCGAAAACCGCGTGTTGTTTCAGATTTGGCTGGATTCTTCCAAATCCATTCGAAAGCAGATGATGTGCCCACCGTATCAGCTGAATTTCCGCGTCAAGTTTTATGTGAATGGCCCCAGTAAACTTCGTGATGAGTATACAAGGTTTATTTCTAGTTGCTCACTGTCTTCTTGCAACCGTTGATGATTTCTGTTGACGCGATAAGTTGCGCATCAAGTCCAACCGCGCGCTGCTGCGCATCGACTGAAACCATATAGACACCGGTGTTTTCAAGAACGATGTCTCACATAGCTTCCTCTACCTGTAAAAAAAAGTCTGACCTCCGTAAATCGGATACTTGGTACCGTAGCAGTTTCGCCTTGAAATACAAGAACGATTTACGTAATGAGCCTTCAATTTCAGAATGGACTGAAAATTAAATAAAAATTAAATCCACAAAGATCTAACGGTTCGTTGTGAGAGTCCCGACTCTACCGTACTCATTCTATACAGAAATACAGAAAAAAATACAGACACAGTACATTTTCCCTGAGTAACGTGTCCACGTCGACTGGTCAATTTTATTTCACAGATGTTATGCAGCGAATTACTACTGCTGTGCTTTTCCCCTGATAATTTAAATCAAGAAAACCTGCGCCGAGAAGCTTACTTACACGATTGTTTCTAAGGGGGTACGGGCCAAAATAAGTTTTTTGATTTGCTTTCACTATCTCTAATTGATCCCTCTAAGCTGTGAACGGACTGTTCGAAGAGGTTGTGAAATGAATTATTTTTCAGATACTTGTTGTTCCTGCAAGTTCGTCTTGATATGCAGGAAGGACGGCTCCCGTGTAATGACGGATCCCTTGCCTTGCTCGCGTCTTACGCCGTTCAGTGTAAGCTTTAACTTTATTTCATTCTGAAAGTATCAAAAAGCAAGCTGTTCCTCTGTTCCTTCGTGTAGTTTCACTCAACAGGAAATGACCTTCAGCGTAATTGGGATCCAGAGTTGAGACCTAGTCAGATGTGTTAAGCAGGTTGATATCTCGCTTGTAACAAAAAACGTGCAAAAATTTTCTACATGAAAACTTCATCCCTCGACCTGCTTAACACATCTGGCTAGGTCTCAACTCTGGATCCCAATTACGCTGAAGGTCGTTTCCTGTTTAGATTACTCGGAGAAAACGGTGTCCAAAATGATTCGAACGAGAAAGAGAAAATTATCAATTCCGACACCGTTTGAAACCATACGGACGCCGACTGAAACCATACGGACACTGTTCTTGAAAACGTTGTCTGTATAGATTCATACACACTGCGGCAAACGGAGTTAAAAAGTGTAGGGGTTCATTGTCTTTTGCCTTTGCCGAGGTGTGCATCTTTATCTTCGATCATACCGATAAATCCAACGTTCCAGCTGATCTCGGTGACTTCAACGAGGAAGAACATGCAGCTGGATATGGTGAAAACCTCAACTTTGCACCAACTCAGCCAGAAGACTTCTCACCGAGAATCGCAGAGCTACATCGCCTACACATGTAATTTTTTAATATGGAAAATTCAAATGATAAATTTTCAGTGGACAATGTCCATCTGAGGCAGAATTCAACTTCTTGGATCACGCAAGACGACTGGAAATGTATGGAGTCGAGACGTTCAATGCGATGGTTAGTGTTGCGGTGAATTTCATAATTTTTGGTTACTGTAGCAAATTTGATCTACCAATTGTTTTTTTTTTCAAAATATTTTTTGGGCCTATAGTTTCGTGAGATTTCCGTGAGAGTTTCGTGAGATTTCCGTGAGATTTCTGGTGAAATGTTTTAATTCACCGGAACTTTACCGGAATTCTCAAAAATTTTTTTAGAGTTTAAATTTAAATCCACAAAGATCTAACTGTTTGTGAGTCCCGACCCTAGGGTAGGCCTACCGTACTCATTTTACAAAAATGCGGCTGGCGCGCGTTTGAAATCGGTCAGACTTTTTGCTAGATATGTGGATGCGTAATGCGATTTCCTAAAAACCCTGAAAACAGGACAAAAATAAAAAAAATAATGGTTACTGTAGAAAATTTGATCTACCAATTTCATGTTTTTCGAAATAATTTTTTAGGGCAATTAGTAAATCGCGGCAAAATGTAAACCGCAGAGCGCAGAGCCGCAGAGCGACCGCAGAGTTTTTTCTTATATCAGGCTTAGGAAAAATCGGACGCCCATTTTTTGAACGTACTTGTGCTTAGAACCTTACCTAAGCCTATTTAGGAACCGTACGTGCTATTAGGAAATTTCCGAAGCCTGAAACAAAAATTGACTCTGCGGCTCTGCGCTCTGCGGACACTCTGCGGTTTACATTTTGCCGTAAATCGCATCTCATCGCATCCCGTCGCATCCCGTTTTTTTCAAACGTCTGTAACTTTGCTCGGAACAGCCCAATCACCTTGTATTTAGGCTTAGGTTGAACGTTAAGCTTACCCAAACCTAACCTAAGCTTAAAAAAGAGGTTTTCATGCGATGCGAAAAAAGTTATCGCATCCCGTTTTTGAAAATGGGATGCGGCATGCGATGGGATGCGATTTACTAATTGCCATTTTTTAGTCTATTTTTCAAAGAAAAATTTTATACGAAAAAGTAGACTGAATCATGAATCATGAATCACGAATCATGAATATTTTTTCATTTATCTTTGTCGACACCTCAAATTTTAGGCTTAGGTAAGGTTCAAAGCACTAGTTAGGTACAATGCTTAGATTTGATCGAAGTTTAAACTTGATTACCACAAAAAAATTTTTGCACCTTGTAAGGAAATGATTCTTGATTCGATGATTCAGTCTACTTTTTCGTATTAAGTCAAAGAAAAACGGCACTACAGCAAGGGCAATTTTCAATGTTTAGTTCGTTCCACCAAGTCTTCAAAATTCAAGTCAAATATCAAATCGATTTTAGGACGGGAAAGGTCTTCCAATATTGATCGGAGTTTCTTCATTTGGAGCGAAGATTTTCCATGAGGGTGAAAAGGTTTTTTCCTCAAAATTATTATATCCGACTAATCAATTCAGATAAACGAATTCTCCTGGTCACAAATCATGAAATTGAGTTTTCGGAAAAAGCAATTTTATCTGCAAGTCAAAACCGAAGATCCACCGGTATGTTTTCACTCAATTTTCCTGTTTTTTTTTGAAAAATAATACATGATCAACCTTTGAATGAGTTTTATTTCAGTTTTAAGAGATTTCCGAGCAGAAAAAGTACTATAGTGGTCAGAAAATGATATCTTCTGAAAATCTTCGTAAAGCGTGTTCAGGACGCTAAATGAAAACAAAACACTTTCAGGAAGAGACAGTGTTCATTTTTAACGTTGTCACACCTATCACATGCAAGCTACTTTGGAAGTGTTGTATCGAAAACCACACTTTCTTTCGCCTGAAGTCGCCGCCGTCAGCGCCACCCAGGAAGATTTTCAATGTCGGAAGCAGATTCCGATATAGGTGAGGTTCATCATTTTCGTCTCGCGAGAATGTCTCTCAGGAATGAAATTTTTGAGATAAAGCGAAAGTAATGATTCGTTTTTGAAGTTGTTTAAAGGAAAAAGAGTAGAACACATAGCTTCCTCTACCTGTAAAAAAGTCTGGCCTCCGTAAATCGGGTAGTCAGTACCGTAGCAGTTTCGCCTTGAAATACAAGAACGATTTACGTAATAAGCCTTCAATTTCAATGGACTGAAAGTAAGAATAGTAATTTAAATCCACAAAGATCTAACTGTTCGTTGTGAGAGTCCCGACCCTAGGGTAGGCCTACCGTACTAATTCTGCAAATTTGAGATTAGAGCGTGTTAGAAAACGGCCATGCTTCTAGCGATATATGTGTAAAAGAATTAATAAGTCAACATTCAAAAGTTTATGTGAATGAAATTTAAAAACTAAACGATTGGATTTTTTTGCAATCTTCAAAGCGTACACAGGGATAAGACAATATAACCGCTTTGCCGATCTTCGCTTTCATTTTCGAAAGTGTTTGTAATTCAATAAATGTTTAACTTGCTATAATGAACGTTGCGGACTGTTCCCGACGATAGTTTCACCTACTTCAACATTTTTTACCGTTACGATTTATGAATCTTGGATGAAAAAAGTAGGAAAAGTAAAATTTTTGAATTACAGTAACTGAAATTTGGTCTACTCCATCTATTTGCTTTGCTTACACTTTCCAACTGAGTTTGCCGCAGTGTGCAAAATAGTAGATATCATTGAATACGTTTCTTGAAATATAATTCCAGTTCGGATTTACGATTTATCCCATTTTCAGTGGTCGTACCGAGTTCCAAACTATCGAAGATCAACAACACAAGAAGCCATTAATACAGAGGAATTTCTATAGGTAAGTGATTGAAAACATTGATTATACATTGGGAATAGTAGAATGACTCCCCGCTGTGGTGATCGCTTCTTTCACCTTGACGTTGTAGAGTGTGTATTGTACACTCCGACACGTCCCGTCCTTTGAGATAATCGAAATACAACTGCTTCATTTTGCGATTTAAAAAATGTCCGTAATTTCCCTATACTGGATAAGTTCAATGAAAGTTTAGCAAATTCTGAGTTCTGTGTACAAAAACATAGAATTTTTTTTTCATAGAAAACGTTTACGAAACGTTTTTTCCGAACGTTTATCGACTTGCTGATGAAAGTCGATTGTTTCACTCAATTTTCATTTTGTACTCCCATTCGCTAAAAAAACTCCATTTATGCTATATTCTTTCTATAAAACGGCTACCTGTCCGAATATTCAAAACAGAAAAATAAAACAAAATTTCAGATCAACTAGCCGAGCCAGTCGACACCTTGACCCATCTTCGTCCCTCGATTCGTCTCGGTATACAACGACAACGGGAAGTCCCGAAGCTCAACCAAGGAGGTGAGAAAGCACATAAGATCGCCTACACAATACAATTCCAGCAGTACACTTCTTGCACGACGAATCCTGGCTGCGTCACGTCGAGAAACCGACGCGTCGACCGCATCGGAACCCGTTATGAACGGATCGTCGTGTGACTTCTATAACACTGATAGGTAAGATTTAATTTTTAAAAAAATTCTCATGAGAAAAAATCTGTTCCAAACTCTATTTGGTTGACTAACCGCATGATTTTTTCTGTTTCCGATGAAAATTGAAAATCATTAAAAAACAGTACTGGATTCACGGAACTAATGATGCAAGTGAGGTATGTTTTTGAATTTTCTATAAAGTGATTGAAAAAAAGTATATTTAATCCTGTAATCAATAATTACCGACATTGTAGAAGTAACTATTAATAATAATTTTACTGAACGCATGCTTTATTTACCCTAATTTCTGAACTACTAGAGTGTATAGTTGAGCTTTTGGGATCTGTTAACTGGTCGTGAACTCTTTTAATCAAATATCGTATGAAAAAATACCTTCTGATAATTCTTGACACTCATTTCGTTTAGGGCAGGTTTCAAGTACGATGTTGATTGTTCGAATAATATACTACTATAATCGATTGTAGCATTAAGATGTATAATTAAAATAGTGATATGCTCCACTAACTTGTTTTAAAGAGTTACATGAAAGGAAGGTCGTATTCGAGCTATAGGGCACGTTGATGCTATCAAATGAAAGAAATGGTAAAATTCATACAAGACTTGGTGTTCTTGGACTCATGCCATGGTCCAGAGTAGCACGGAATTCCGACTTCCACCCGTTTTTCATTTCCGACTTCCGTAAAAAATATTTTCGTGAAAAATGACGAAAAGACCGTGAAATCGTTTCTACTCAGTCAGGAATTGACCTTCACCTGTTGAGAATGAGCGGATATACAATATCTCGGAGTTTTTTTTAAAACTTTTTTGCACTCCCTACTATCGTTGAAAAAATTCTACTTCCGACTTCCGAGAAAAAAATTTCGCTTCCGTCTTCCGACTTCCGTTTAAAAAATTCACTTCCGACTTCCGTTTAAAAAATTCACTTCCGACTTCCGTTTTGAAAAATTTTACTTCCATGCAACTCTGCCATGGTCATTTTCACGGTTTAGCAGGTCCTTTACCAAACTCAACTGGACCGACCAGACTTTTTTCTGAGGGTGTGAAACCGCCATAAGTAATACTTCTGACATGCACCGCGTGTAGTGCAAGTGTCAGGAACGCCGTAAATCGACTGCACACACACACACACACACACACACACACACACACACACACACACACACACACACACACACACACACACAGACAGAAAGATCGGAACTGGTCTCGACAAATAAACTTGGCAATAGCGAAAAAGCAAAACATCGTTGGCTTGTCCCTCCTGTACGCGGTAGCAGCAACAGCGACCAGCCGACTGACCCCTGGCTGATGTTGATGTGCCGCGGCTGTCTCCTTTGTTTGTCCTCATGGGCCCGACAGGCGTTTTTCCTCTTTTCACACTTTAATCACCATCGACTAGTCTTGTCGATCGGTGTTAAACCTCTTATGAATCCAATCACATTTGCACTCTTGGAACGACTTCAAATTCACAGTTGTATGTTTGCTGTAGCTAAATGAATTCCTGTGGCATTTGTTGGTTTTGCTGAACATGCCAAGAGTTCCAATCCTACACACTGCGAGTCAGCGATAAGTGAGAATAGCCGCTGTGCAACCGCCTTGCGAGACCCCCTCCGCGGAGCGCACTTGCCTAATTTTTTTTTTAAACTAAAAAACGCTATTTTTAATATATTTTCCTCGTTTTCTCATCTTCATGACTGTTGAAGATTGGTACCAACGATAGTTTCACCTACTTTAAACATTTTTCCGTTTTGATTTGTGACTCTGCACACCTCGGCACAGGCATAAGACAAGAAAACTGCTTCGCAACCGCTTTGCCGACCTCCGCTTTCATTTTCGAAAGTTTTTGTACCTTAAATACACTAGACATATTGAACGTTGCGGACTGTTCCCAACGATAGTTTTTCCTACTTCAAACATTTTTACGTTACGATTTGTGAATCTGGGACGAAAAAAATAGGAGAAGTAAAATTTTTTGAACTACAGTAACTGAAATTTGATCTACTATATCGATTGCCCCGTCCCTTTCTTCGCTTACCCTTTTAAACTTTACCGCAGTGCGATACGCGGCAGCTTTTGCGCCAATGCGTTCACGCAGTGTTTTTGCACTGTCAAAAGGACATGCAGCATTTCATAAGGACTTGATCTCTCAAGATATCTCTGACTCACCATCTAAATTTGCTGTTATTCAAACAATTTTCTTTTTCTCTCCTCTCGCTCTCTCCCCTTTCATTTTTATAATATGAATCACTAGGCTACTCGATCACTCATTCTATGTTTCTCTGCTTGACAGAATCTACCGTTATTATTACCAGCTGGTACATACCTAATCCCACTGGATTGCGCAATCTTTTGTATGATACTCTTGGAGTTGGCTCGAGTGAAATTGATTTATTGGAAGAATCATGATTTGGAGTAGGTTTAATTGATATGAAATCTCTCGAAAATGAAAAAAGAACCATCTGTAAAAGTTTCTAGTGGTCAGAGGAAGGTTTTTTCGTGAATCTCTCGCGAGTTAATAACAAGAATAAAGGTTCAAATTTTAATATTGAGAATTTTGTTGGTTTCATTTTTTTATGAATTTCATTTTCGTCAAATTATCTATCACTAATATTGGTTTTCAAAATAGTGAAGGACATATTCTTCTTTCCAACATTCCACATCGAGAACGAAACGTCTTCATAGCCCATGAAATTGCCTCAAATTATGCTGTAATGTATGCAGGAACGTCAGAAACTATCACAATTCAATTGAAAACATTGAAGAATCAATCATCCATTCATAGTCTTCTCTCTTAACCCTGTCCACTAATGAATACTGAAGGACGCGTGTAAACAAGGGCTCTTAACCGACGAGCTCACCAACCACCTTCCCTAATGTGATATTACAATGAACTTTTTACGTTCGTGGACGAATACGTACTTTTTAGCTATTGGTAATTCTCAATGTGTGTCATAGAATCAATATTAGTAATAGCCAAGGTCTTTTGAAGAGTTTTTATCTACATTAGATTATTAAAGAGCTGATGTATTTGGTTTCTTTATTATGGATTCTATAAATTTACTCTTCTCTAATAAGATTCTCTTTTTTTATCTGAACCACTATCACAGTCATAGTTTTTGTATTGACATTCTCAACATGTCAATGCATAAGATTTTTAGTCTTAACTGTTCCAATAACGTTCATTTGGTCTCGAAAAAAAAAGTTTTGATATTGCACAGCAGAAAAATCAAGCTATGTTTATGAATATTGTGAAAACATTGACTGATTTTTTTAAATTCTCGATTAAAAAAAAATAATTTTCCTCATCGCAGTTTTCATTTTGACAGATTTTCTGGAGTATTTCTGTTTCATACGGAATATTTTTAATGCCCCTAATTTTCTAAGGGTTCCTCTTCACTCTCAAGCGTTCAATCCGAACCCACATCCCCAAAATAACCTCACCACATGACGTTTTGCCGACAACGGTACCCATTTTGAGACGTGGCGAGCAAAAAAAGGAGAATGCCTCTGGCGTGCTGCTGACAGTTCTATCGGATGTCACTTTGTGGTTGGTTCATTGTGGCACAACAAACAACGATGTTCTTCTCTTTCTTTTATCCTGTTTCATGCAGGGCTTCTTCCTGGTTTTCGCGGATTTACTTTGACGATTTTTGATTGTTGGAAACGTTAGAACCCACATCTAGGCACAGGCATGAGACAATATAACCGCTTCGCAACCGCTTCCGCTTTCATTTCCGGAAATGTTTTCACTTTGATAAATGTTTCACTTGACAAAATGAACGTTGCGAACTGTTCCCAACGATAGTTTCACCTACTTCAAACATTTGTGAATCTGGGATGAAAAAAAGTAGGAAAAGTAAAATATTCTGAACTACAGTAACTGAAATTCGATCTACTCTATCGATTTGCTTTGCTTACACTTTTCAACTGCGTTTTCCGCAGTGCACGGTGTAACACTTTCGGCCGTTCCAAAAATGGGCGTAACGGGGGCGGATAACCAAAGATGGTCGAAAACCGCCTAGTTGTAAAATTTTCAAATCGTGACCTTAACTACATTTTCAATATCAATACTGATTAGTCTCCTCGAAATATCTTACGATAACTTTCAAAACAATTTTCTTGTTCAATAAGGACTAAAATGCAGCAGAATACATGGAATAAATGGTTGAAAATACCAATAGACGGCTGCAAAGCGGTCATCCGGAGCGTAAAATTGAATCTATTGATTGGGGTCGAGTGATTCGCGCCTTATTTGAAACTCTACCCCCCACTCTATTTTTTTGATCTTGTTACACCGTGCAGTGTGGAACCTCTCATTAATAAAAAAAGCAACCTACGATGGAGGTAACCATCGTTCTGTATTGTAGGTCAATGGGTATTAGTCGGAACATCCAGCTTTCATGCCAATGGAAATTTCTCTCTCCCTCTCTATTCGTGAGAACAATAACAAAAGCTCCGTCTATGAACAAAACAACATTGATCATCCCAGATTCATTCTTCCTACAGCAGTTGAACAAGTTGCGTTCTGTAGAATCCTCATACAAATATATCTCCTGTTAGCTCCAAGCTCGAGTAACTTTGATTTCTCGAATTCAGAAAATTTAAACTCGTTTTTTTCTCTTTATCTCTCTATCTCTTTCTCTTCCTTTCTCTCTCTCTCTATCTCTCTCTCTTCCTTTCTCTCTCTCTCTCTCTCTCTCTCTCTCTCTCTCTCTCTCTCTCTCTCTCTCTCTCTCTCTCTATCTCTCTATCTCTCTCTCTCTCTCTCTCTCTTTCTCTCTCTCTCTCTCTCTTTCTCTCTCTCTCTCTCTCTCTCTCTCTCTCTCTCTCTTCATCTCTCTCTCTCTCTTCATCTCTCTCTCTCTCTCTCTCTCTCTCTCTCTCTCTCTCTCTCTCTCTCTTCATCTCACTCTCTCTCTCTCTCTCTCTCTCTCTCTCTCTCTCTCTCTCTCTCTCTCTCTTCATCTCACACACACACACACTCTCTCTCTCTCTTTCCATCTCACGTAATTCCTGGAAAAGATTACTGAACATTGGAAATGAATAGGATTAAGAGAGAAGACGTCCATTCGTCGTCCATTTTTTCCCACCAGTGCCATTTGAATCGTCACAAGATTGACATTCTCACACAGAATTCTGACTCCCCAGAAAGGATTCATCTTTCCATATTTAGTCTTCGATAGCCGTCTTACTCGTGTCAGAATAAAGGAACATTGGGATAATTGGCAACTCACTGCAATAGAGAAGCTAATCTTACTCGATTGTCCTTCTCCTTCTTCCTCATTTCTGCCATTCTCCTTACTAAGCTGCTAGTTTGGGTGTTTTTCCTCCAGATTTTGAGGAATTCTCATTTTTACATGCTAGAAATGGAAAAAAATTCAGGTCTACATATTCATTTTGACTGATTGTATGTCTCGAAATGGAACAACGGTCAAGTTCTCTAGAAAAAGCACTAAAGTTTAGGTTTTCACAATGTTTTGTTGACCATTTCTCTATGGCATTCCGGAATTTTTCAAGAACTGTTGCAATCGAGTGGTTTCACGGTGTTTTCTCAGTTTAAGAGAGTTAGCAAGGGGCCAGAATTAAATTCTAGTCATTAATAACAATCTTCAGGAATCCTAATTTCATAGGCAATTTGATTTTCTCATTACGGATTGACAATTTTGTATCGTCATGATGATCTTGAAATGATAACGTTGTTGCCATCTGACGCACAATATAGTTTCTCGTCGAGAAAAATTTGAGTTGTTCTCTCTCTCCTCTTTCTCTCTCCTCTCTCTCTCTCTCTCTCTCTCTCTCTCTCTCTCTCTCTCTCTTTTAAATATGACCAAATGACTGGTTGAAAAGTGATTTTTGTAACTCAACTCACAGACAAGCTAGCGACATGGGGTTAAGTTTTTTGGATTCAGCGTAGAATTTTGAACAAGAAAAAGTACTGAAAAGAGAAAAACTACATTTTGAAGGACCTCTGATTTTTGGCATCTGATTTCGAAGGGTGCCGATTTCATGCCGATTTTCGTTTATTGATTTCGAAGGTGTAGTTCCACAATGGAAGTCCACCCGTCTTGTCTGGCGCTCTTCCAACCCATTTTGGCGCGCTTTTCTGTTGGTCTTATTTTCTCTTTTGCTCGAAATACACTTTTCCCTCCTTGATGCGCAGCGAATATAGAGAATTCTTACTGTTAAATGCCTATTATCCGATCGCGCTGCTATCCATCATTATGTTGTTTTGTTAAGACTGTTAGACCAGATTCTTAGCGAGGTGTCGCAATCATAATTTCTTATTCAATTTGAAAGCAAAAAGTCGATCTCAGCCCGGTTAATTTCTCAATTAAATTGGAAATTGTCAATTTCCGTCTTAAGAAAAGTCAATTTAAACCTCATGACCTCTGATTCAATCAGAATGAGCCTCATCCAAGATGGTATCAGAAAATTGAAGAATCACTGTTCCCATATAATTTACGGCACTAATTCACTTATTAATCAATCGAAAACGACAACATGTCGAAAAAACTGCGCTGATCAAGAATTATCTAGTGTTATCAATTAACCTTGTCTCATTTCGAAAAACCGGTATTCCGAGAGGAAAAATATCCTAACATTGAGGTTTCCATCTATTCAGAAGTTCTGTACACAGAAAAAGACCGATGAGTCAGAGACATAGTTCACCTCCCACTACCTTTCACTTTCTCTACGAATTGTTGATGGCGAGTGAAATATCTCGAAAATTGGCAATTACTTGGTTGAAAATTGATATTTTCAACTTTTCCCGTAATTTTAAATGAACCTTTCACTGACTTACACCCGGCATTGCTCATTTCAGATTATTTCTAGTGAGATATTTTGAAAAATAAGGAATTTTTAATCATCCCAATCTCTTCATCAATTTCTCTGGATTTTTCATGGCAGAATCTTGAAAATTGATAATTTAATATTTTCTCACACTACACACCGCGCCAAACGCAGTTGAAAAGTGTAAGCAAAGAAAATCGATAGAGTAGATCAAATTTAAGTTACTGTAGTTCAAAATAAAAGCGGAGACCCGCAGAGCGGTTGCGAAGCGGTTTTATTGTCTTATTCCTTTGCCTAGGTGTGCACTATCTCGTTATTTACAGTAAACCTTTTCTTCATCATATTTCCATCATTAACTGTGTATGGTTTGATGAGACATCTTGAAAACTGACAATTTTCGCTTGATTCCAAGATTTTTACTTTCTTATACTGAAAACATTTCAAATTCTATCTATGCTTCTTCTCTTCATGGAACGCTCAATCATATCATGACAGTTGATGACTCAGATTTTGAGTAAGAGTTGATCGAACTATTATGCTGTGTTGATTTTCTCATTTTTCCTGTAATTAATTCTTCTTTTCTCTAATTCTCTCTCTCCCACTCACTTTCCCAACCAAAAAAGTGAACTCTACAGAGATAATCTTCATCGTTGGTTTGCATAAACGCCCTCGCACCACAAACTTGCTCGATAAACAGCAGAAGCAGCAGCAGCTACTACCACTACTACGTGAGGATAGTCCCATCTACCACCACAACCATTCCTTGGGGTTGTCCAATTGACGTGCCGGCCATGATGGCCAAGGCATGCATGAAAATCAGAGGGTTCTGCCTTCACACATTCCTCGGAGATGAGGTTGACGAGAAAAATCAGCATGCACATGTATTCAGGTGATTTTTCTTGGCTCTAAAGTTGGCAATTATAATTGTGTATATAATGGTGCATACAGAGTTGCACAAGTAAAATTTGTAAAAAATTTAAAAATCAAAGTAAAATTTTTCAAAACGGAAGTCGGAAGTGAAAATTTTTTCACGGAAGTAGGAAGTCGGAAGTGAAAATTTTTTCACGGAAGTAGGAAGTCGGAAGTGAAAATTTTTTCACGGAAGTAGGAAGTCGGAAGTGAAAATTTTTTCACGGGAGTCGGAAGTGAAAAAAGGGCGGAAGTCGGAATTCCCTGCAACTCTGGTGCCATACCTTTTTCACCCATTCTTGCTTCATTTACTGACAAGAACACTAACTGAAGTCATTGCTTTGAAAATTATGTTTCGAGTAGTGCAAGCAGGAAATTATGATCATCCATTCGAATCAGAGTTGCACAGATAGAAAAAATAGATCATTTTTTCTTTTTTTCCAAACTTGATCATTGTTTCACATTTTTGACGAAAATTGTTGTATGAAAATAATGGTTTTCCATTCAATAACGGGGAAAATTTCGTATTTTGAGTCTAGAACACTGTAATAAGAAATTGAAAAATATGTGTTACCATAAAAAGAATCAGCGTAATATCATTTTTCACACTTCTAGAACGAGTATCACCAAGTTTCAGTTTTTCTCTCACTGAACCACAAAAATCAACAAGCACTGTATGTATAGTCTGCGTTACCTTGACTAAAAATTCATCTAGGATGTACTCTTATTTTAACTCGATCGATAATAACCAAAACTCAAGCCCCTGGGAGCTCCCATTGAGAACACTGATTGCCTACCTCTATAGCTTTAAACTTTTCACATAACCTATGCTCATGACTGATCTGATTCTCGTCTATCCCACACACACTATCTCTTTTTCTCATCACTTCCTACTTGTCAGCTGTTGCTTTAGGCTCGTTTTTGTGGCAAAAACATGGAAGATAAATAGCTTGTAGGCGGATGATTCGAGAGGAACGGAGGTGGAAGTAGGGTTGGGTCGGCGACTTTGAAGTGTTATTCGGGACTATCTGGTACGAAATCAGCTAGGATCGAGAGTGTGGGATTTTTCTCCTCTCCGAATATTGAAAAATGAACAAGTGGTCATCCTCAGGTGCCGAGATCGACCTTTCCCACTACCCGTGAATTTTTACTTTTTCTTGCATTATCTATCCAAACTGGCTAAAAATAGGTAAACTGCATGAGATTGAGAAACTTTTAGTGTTACATACAACCGCAACCTAGGTAAAGTTTCGGCATCTATCTATCTGCTGATTGAGAAGTTTCCACACTACACATATAAAAAAATCACCAAGCACTTAATACGAAAAAGTAGAACCAAGCACTTAATACAAAGGAGTAGACTGAGTCATCAGATCAAGAATCATTTCCTTACAAGGTGCAAAAAAAATTTTTGTGGTGATCAAGTTTAAACTTTGATAAAATCTTAGCTTTGTACCAGTGCTTTGAGCCTTACCTAAGCCTAAAATTTGAGGTGTCGACAAAGCTAAATGAAAAAAGATTCATGAATCGCGATTCTTGATTAATATGATTCAGTCTACTTTTTCGTATGAAATTCACCAAGCACCCTTGCTAGCCTCGTGTCCTGCAAGTTTTGTTATTTGAGCATGATAGCCGCGTCGCGTCGTCCACTTGAAGATTGATCAAACAGGATGAATCGTGTGACGTAATAATGTAGTCGGTATTGTATCGGGCCGTTCAGAGACCATTACCAGTTGACAACTAACTGGTTTGACCCAGAGTTCAACTGCATAACAAAACTCAAGTGCCTTTCATCAGGTATCTCAAGGGCTTTTCGCGCCATCCAGTGTATCAAAGTGATAAAAGAAACGTTTTGTCTGGTTTTTCGATTAGAGTTGTTTTGTAACTTTTACTGTTATGTTTAGTGATAAAAAGTGAATATTGATGCAGATAGTCATTCAGCAGTTTTCGCTCATGCTAAAAGAGTGTCTGATACCTTACTTTTCACAGATAAGACAACTAGCCTTCAAAATTTTTTCAGCATCTTTTGTAGGTAGATTAATAACTTGGTAATACTGTACAACATACCTTGAAGATACCCAAGAAGGTCGTCTTTTACCGGTAGTGAAAATTAGAGCCGAAAACCGGTTTTTAAAAAGATTCTGAGACACATGGTTTGCACATCAGTTTAAGACACGATCCCTTAAGATGTTTCAAAAGTTGTAGTAAAGAATGTCCTGTTTTTACCTTTCCAGGTCAGTTTGGAGCTGAAAGTAACTTATAAAAGATTTAAAGGTACTTTTTGCATCGAAAAGCAAAAATGTTATGCAGCACGCCTTTTTGGTGCACGATCCCTCAGAATTATCGAAAAAAGTAGTCATGAAGGTCAAAATAACGGGCAACATTGTCTGGCGAATCCTTCTCAAGGGAATCATCCCTCTGTTTTCAACACTACTCCACACTCGCACACTCACACACTTGCAACATGCGTGAAAATGAGCCGACGGAAATGTGCCCAAACGAAGTTATCAATGCGCTTTTTGTCGGCTCACCAATGTATAGATGCGTGTTGATGTGTGACATTGACAACAATTCATGGAATCTATAGATCTGCAAAAGTTTTTGTGTGACCAGAGGCGTATTTCAAGAAAACGGGAGTGGAAATTACGAAAAGTTCGAATTAATTTTATTCATTCAATCAATTTTTCCCAAAATGATTCACACACGGCTGACAGTGCTTTCAAATTTCTTCAAGGAAAATTTGTCAATCCAACCGATACCGACACTTTTCCACACAAGCTAACCATCACCCGTCTAATAGACGAGGTCCTTGAAAGACGGGAGGAATTTGACACATTGTAAAATTGCGTGTTCATGACGTCGTATATTAATCTCAATCTGAAATCTGCAGTCAACAGTTATTTCCTTTTTTTTATAATAAGCTTAGGTTAGGTTGGAAGAACAGTTTTTGTGAAGAGCCAACTCTTGGATACCCAAGTACACTGTGAAATTAACCATTTTATGATGTGTCAAATTCCTCACTCCCGTCATTGTAGCACGGCGTGTCTAATAGTAGAGCGGGAATCATCTAGGGAACTGAACCTAAATCGTCCTGTCTATGGAAGCAAAGACATTCCCAAGCTATTAACGTCACACTCTTCGAAAGGCTTAGAAGCTTACCGCAGAACACGCTGATGGGTTCGTGAGATAAGGAAAATGTGTTCATGGTGTGCTCCCACCAAAGGCAATCTCGCCGATTGGGTGGCTGGTACCTAATACCTATTGACAAACACGGGCGCAAACAACAATTAGACGATCAGGAAGCCGCCAGTGGCCACCATTCACCCAACGGTAATCCACCAACAACATTGGTGTGGGTGCACCTGCTCCGTTCGAGGATTTGCGACCAAAGTGTTGGGAAGTGGAATTGTTATTAATATAGTGAATGAGAACGTTCTGAGCTGTACCGCAGACCTTCTGCAAGTTCCACAATAGAATGAGGATACACACTTTATGAACGGAAAAAACTTTTCCTTGAAAAAAAAGTCGCGGACCTCCCGCGGGTTTTGACCATCAAACTTTGCCCTGTGTCCACGCCATATCATGGCTCTCTCTCTCTTTCTCGAAAACCCACAAAAGATGAATGGTTGTTCTCCCCTCAGAGCTTTAAACTCGGTGAGCATGAGCCCATGGAAGTGGGGGCGGAGCTGAAACTCCGCCCACCACACGTCTCGCATGAGTTTTATCAGTTTGTTTTCTGCTCTTCCCCCCTCATCCATCGTTGACTCGTTTTCGGCACCGAGAGGAGGAGAACCTTGGAAGGTCAAATTCACAGTTGAGAAGTCAATTATAACACAAGAACTGGTCTCCAGAATAACCGATTTCGGCCCAACCTCTTCTATTCTTTTACTACTACCATGTTAAAATTCGCGGTTGGCCCATGGGTCGCAGACAAATATGGAACTACCAGCGTCCTGCAAAATGCTGTCAATAATAATAACAACAACAAGAGTCAGACAGTTCGAATTAGAAAACGGTATGTTTTAGCCGTTGATTTACTTGAATTTTGAATGGATTCGGCACTTTATATCTTGCATGCTTATGCTAAATTTATACTCAAACTTCATAAGAAGCTCAGAAACACCATTCCTTGATGGGGTGGTCGAGTTGATTGTTTGTAGCATGAAAGTTCGCTCCCACTTTTCAATTGTTTTTTGTCCTTTCGTGAAGAATGATTCTCTTTTATCGAGAACGAAACCTCTTATCTCCCGCAATCGATACTGTTATGCTATGGGAAATTTATGAATCAGGGAGAAAGTAAATAATTCCTTATTCTTTTTTTTCTTGATGGGAGAGTGAAATTCCAGAATGTTCTTCAGCAATCATTGTGATTTAAAGCCTTCTCAAAGTCTTATCATTAATGTTACTTGTCAATCAAATTTTGATTAGAGACTAGTTTCAATTCGATTGTGAATTTTTCCCTCTTAAAATAGATCAAATTTTTCCAACCGTCTTTTCTGACATTGATCCAACTGATCGAGATTTTCATCGTTGAATCTGAAAGAAAATTGATAAAATCAAAATTGAACTGAATTCGAGTTCTCATTTTTCACTCCAATACTGTACGCACTGTTTGGACATCTCTCTTGGATAGATCCTTGTTTTTAGATTTGGATTAGTTATAAGAAAAACTGAAAAAAAAAACTACGAAATTCCCCACTTTGAACGAAATTTAATAAGTTTAATGTGTATAGTCCGGAACTGAACAGCACTGCATTTCAATCGTAAAAATGTTTGTTTGTTCCTGTGTATATAGAAGCGCGAACGCTTTCTTCTTCTTCTTCATTACTCACGCCGACAAACTAGTCATTCCATGTTCAGTATTAAAGTGTGAATCACTGGGAGCCACAGTGACTGTGTTTAAGTTATATAGGCAGCCCCGACTATTGGTTTTGCATTAGTGAACTGTTTTATTGTGTGTAGATGTAATAGGCAACTTCATATATAGTGAAATGTGCACTCTGCTGTGTTCGCACATCTCGGCAAAGGCAAAATACAATAAAACCGCTTCGCAACCGCTTTGCCGACCTCCACTTTCATTTTCGAAAGTTTTTGTACTTTAATACATGTTTCACTTGACAAAATAAACGATGCGGACATTGTTCCCGAAAATACCACGAAATTTAAGAACTGAAAACGAAGTTCTACGTTTTGTCAACCAAAACTTTTTTTGACTAGCCTTTGTTTTGAAAAAAAAACCGAGTTTTCATGGAGTTGCATAATTTCGAAAATTTGAAATATTCGCTTCGATTCGCGATTTAACGGCGACAGAACAAAAATTAGAAGTTCCAATTCACTGTGTTGGCTTTATGGAATTTAAAAAATACTCTGAATATTCTTATCGTTATCAAAATTTCCAGTTTTAACACTGTATTCTTCAAGGTCAATAACTTTAATAACTAGAATTTTTTATAGAGAAATTGTTTTGTTCAAAATCTAATATCGAAGGTTCAATAAAAACTGTATATTCTTGTCGTTATCAGAATCTCTAGTTTCAACAATGTATTCTTTGAGGTTCATAACTTTGCCCAAAATTTGTTTTATCAAGATTTTTTATGAGTGCCATTGTTGTGTTCCAAAAGTATTGAATATCAAGAGTTCTCATTGCACTGTCCTTCCTTTTACCCACAATTGTCCGACCAGCATCCAATGACAACAATCATCCCACGCATGTGCCCTCGCCATTAGGTTTCAATGGTTTATCTGTGTATAATGTAGGACAGATCTATTGCGCGAATTCTACCGCCTACGAATTGCATTGACTCGTCAAAGTCCACTTCATCATTTTTCAACATATAACCTCGTCTGAGGTTCTAATGACTTTGTTTTTTTTTTTGTAGGATTCGAACTATCCCCACGCAATGTTAATGAGAGAAGTAGAATATTATCACAACTGTGCATATTCAGCCATCGTATACTGTCTTTCTCAATCGCTCTTTTGTTTATATAAAAGTGGTGGAACACAAAATCGATATTGTTGTTTTATGATTCGATTAGAACCCTTTAAACCCCTTTTCCCAATACACTCTGTCCCAAAACGAACAAGAAATTTTCAGCCTAATTGATCAGTCTATTCAGAAGTTATAACCAAAAATGTTAAAAACGACGCGTCCCAAAAAACGAGAACACTCGATTACGGTAAGAAATCAGGTTGCGCTGTAGGTAAAACTTCATTATCCTTTCAATTTTGTTTTCAATCACACTAAAGGCATTTTTCAATGTGATGAGCACCATAAAGCATCTCTCTGATGCAAAAAATGCAGAAGTTGTTGCTGTGGTAACATATTTCCAAAATGAAAACTAGTTGAGAAATTTGAGAAAATATGGGTGTTCTTGTTTTTTTTGGAACAGAGTGTAGTTTGATTGCAAAAAACTCTTTAATAGCGATCGAGAAAGTTTATTTTCTTGAAGTAAAAAAGTTGATAACATGAATTTTTCTAGAAACCAAATAAAGAAAATTAGGATACCATAACTAGCAGCAAAGAATTTTTCGTAGCATAAGGTATTTCACCAACTTCACCATTTTACAGAGAAGGGATGAAACACGAAAAAAATTGTTGTTGTTGTCGTTGTTCGATTCGAGTGTTACCAAATGCATGTGCGCACCACTTCGATTTATAAGGCAAACAAAGCCTAGATTCAGGAATAGATTGACCATTGTTAGTACTAGAATGTAGAACACGGCCAAAAACATCCTGATCGCTAGAATAGTATGGAATAACATCTGTTTGAAGTGTCTCACAGGATCCCGGGCCCTTTGTCCCAAAATTATGACATCTAACGTGCGTAACTGCGTCAAATTAATGATTTTGCAAATCATAGTTTCCATCGGTATGACGTGGTACTGACACGTTATCTCGCAACTACGAAGTACTGAATTCTTCTTCCCGACCTGGGTTCCTCCGTGTCTTCCCTTTATGGACCCTTCGTCAATTTCCCAAAAATCAAGTTATATTAAATAGTTGATTGGGGAAGGACTCGCGTCTGCCCCATTCATTTTCCCTCCACATTTTTAACTATATAAATTTTCTCTTTTTTTCCAACTAACAAAGTAAATCTATTATTATTATTATTCAACAGTTAAAAATACTCTCTTTCCGTTCTCCTACTCTTTATAATATTTTCTTATCTTCATACTCTCCCCACAGCTATCCTCCCGTATATCAACCAGATAGATTCTCAATTGATAGCGTTTTTTGGAAATCTCTTTATTTTTTTGCTTTACCATTATTATTATCAAGTGTCAAAAGTGAGACGAGTGAAAAATTTTGTGTGAAGCGAACACCAAACTTTTCGCAAATTTCTAATGAATCCAAACTATTATTATAGATTTTTTTGTTTCAACAGTTTTTCGAGAAGTGCCAACAAAAACAACCATAACTCCTTTCATGCGGAAAGTTGAGCGGGATTTGTTTTTGTGTCCTGATCCCAGACCAAGTATCGAGTCGAAGTCGGCAGCTAGAACTAGACCTCGCTGTCAACGGCGCTCGGTGCTCACAGCCTGTGTGGTAGATCACATTTCACAAAGTGTTCCGCCCGTTCTCACGTCTCAGTTTTTTGCACATCAGAAACCTCTCTCCCTGCGTTAAATGACGAATTTCGTCGTGTACGACTTTGTTTTTTTATATTTATGCAGAGATGGCGTCTAAAAGTGAAATATGATTGTTTGTTTCAATGTTTTGAGAAGGAGAGAGAGAGAGATCAGAGCACTTACCTATTGAACTTTTGTACTTCAAGGCTCGAATAAAATGTAATGCTCTTGGAAGTTCGAATAATTGATTTTCAACATTTAGATTGCTAGTAGAAGGAAACATGCAAAAATGACTGGAAACTGTAAAATTCAATTTCTCTCTCTCTCTCCATCTCCGATCACAAAACTGGCGTTATACAACACTTGAATCCCCTCTTTAAAGTCCATTTTATGTCCTAACAACACCTTTGCTTTCGCCTTCCCCCCTCACCTGATCTTCATATACGAAATCGCCCCTCTCCCGATTTCATAGCCTTTGACAAGGCAAGCTCTATTTGTTCAACCCCATCTTGTCAGATTCTAAACAAAACGAATGGCACTCTCTTGAAATAGCCCTTCGGCCCTTCTGAAAAAAAAAGTAGTACAACATGTTTTGAAGCAATACAACTCCAGAATAACGATAACTGCGATTTTGGCTATTTTTTCTCAACTCCCACTATGTAAATCTCTCCATCTCGATCTTCAATCTGCAACCAACAGTAATTTCCTTTTTATCATAAGACTAGGTAAAGCTGGTAAAACAACTTTTGTGAAGAGCTTGAAAACCCGGGTAAATTACGGATTTTAGAATTTTATAGTAAGAAAAACAAGCCAAAATCGTCGCGTCATAATGATAACTTAGAAAAGCTCGAGACATTCTGTATGCAGTGCTTTTTTTTTATAATTTTAACAAAAATAATAGTATATCTATAGAATTTAATCATCCGAAAAAATGCCCTAAAACTTCTTTTGGTCAGAATTTAATATGTGACAGTTCGATTCTAACAATGTTTTCTTGATGTCTAGAATTGTGGAAAGTTGAACAGTTTCATCAACTCTATTTTGCAATAACTCGAAAAGTTCTGTTCACTAGAATTTTCCGGAAAAGGTTGATATTTGCTCCTGTAGAGATTGCAAAAATAACTCATAGTTTTTTTGTTTTCTAAACGAAAACATTCTTGATCAAACATATTTTTAGAAGAAAAAAAAAGAAAACATTTGTACACATTCTGGTTTCTAATACATCAACGTGTAATAGAAAAATGGTATTTGAAGAATGTAACAAATGTGAATTCTGGTTTTGTAGGAGGAAGTAACCGTCGATGTGTGTATGTGTGTTGATTGTATCAGTTGCTATCACCAAAGTCTCTTTCTCTCTCGCTCTCTCTTTCTGTTTGAACAAACGTTCTAGATCGTCGTCGGCCCGTCGTAACTTACACCGCCGTTAAAGCTCAGACTCGCGCAGTATTCATTCATACAACGATTCCCCCATTCACCAACAAATGAACAATTTTGCAGTGAGACATCGGCGCCGTCGAGAAGATTTGAAGAAGAACACCCATCGGAAAAGAGTTGGACAATGCAGGTGAAGGTTTCTAACAAAAACATACCCCCCACGATTTGATTGCAAAGCATGAAAAAGTAGAGATTCCACAAGTAATAAAGTTCTGGAAAAGTAGAAATTTTGCTCCGTTTGGTGTGAAAAATACTAAAAACTGGAAATTGAGATGTGATTATTGAACACATAGAATAAGAAAATTTTTTTATAAAATTTTAAGTTGTTCAAATCAATTAGAAATAACTAAATTCCAGATAAAAAAATAGTTTAAAAAAAACTATTTTCAGAAAAATAACAATTCTTAAATTAAAAATTTGATTGATCGACCAATCGTCAGATCTCTCTCTCCCTCTCTCACTCCTCACCCTCTACCTATCACTGTTTACATGCAACTTGAAACTAACAAATCAGCGCGAATTACTCGAGTACTGTTTGCTCTAGAACCAGTCCGTTTCCAATCTCATGAGATGTCTTTCTTTTTTTCTTCATCGTAATCACTCTATAAAAACGATTAGGCGCTGGTATTGTCAGTCGATAGACGAGACACGGAGCAACTTGACCGTTCCTCCTCGGTTTCCGCATGGACCGCGCGTCAACGCGCTGTCCCAATTGGTTTGACGAAAGGTGCGCAGAGCGCTAGTGCGCGGATTTGCTCAAGAGCTGAGTGAACAAGAGAGGGAAAGGGAGAGACAGAGGGGGGAAATTTTTGACTCGCCTCTCGATTCTACTGTCGTCCCGACTGTCCTGACTGTCGTGTGTCCGAGAATCGATCGAACCCCCAACAACCCACACCCACTGCTGCTGATTACCACACCAAATGGCGACACGAAGGAACACCGACTCGGTGGTGTTCCGGTCGTCGTCCCCCAGACCCCCGAGTAGCAACAGTAGCTCCAGAATTGATATAGCGGAGAAAATTAAAAAGTTTAACAAACAGGTAGAATATGAAATGCATTTTCACTTGTTTTACATCATGTTCTCGATCTCATTGATTTTTCAGGTCGTTCGTACATTTTAGGACGATACCTTTCTCAAAAAGAAAAATTCTCCTTTCAAGTTAATCTTGTTTTAAAAATCTCTATAGCTTCGCTAAAACTTTTTTGACTCTACTATACTATGAAAAGCAGTAGAGGTTGACCTCAAATGTGGACAAGTGAAAAATATGATTTTGTAACACGTAACCCCAAACAAGTTTTTCATGTTTTCCTATTTTTTTAAAGAATTCGGTTCCAATTAAAACTGTCCAGGCGTGCACGTCCTCATCAACCCTACACCATCACCGACCACAATCTTCAATTGGTGCACCCAGAAGAGGCCCTCCGCCAACCACAAACGGCTTCACCAATGGACTGCCACCAGCTGCTAGCCTTCACACCGCGTATATCAATGGAAGTAAGTTGGGTAGTGGAGAGAGAGAGAGAGAGAGATCTTTATTCCTATCTCACTTTCATGTATCCTCCGCACACTGCGGCAAACGCAGTTGAAAAGTGTAAGCAAAGCAAATCGATAGAGTAGATTAAATTTCAGTTACTGTAGTTCAAAATATTTTACTTTTTTCATCCCAGATTTGAAAATCGTGACGGGAAATTGTTGGAAGTAGGTAAAACTATCGTTGGGAACAGTCTGCAACGTTCATTATGTCGAGTAAAACATTTATTAAAGTACAAACACTTTCGAATCTGAAAGCGGAGGTCGGCAAAGCGGTTGCGAAGCGGTTTTATTGTCTTATGTCTTTGCCTTTGTGTGTTTCTCAGAATTTACGATTCAAAATAGAATCGATCTCTCAATTAGTTTTCCAGTTGTCAAAAACATCTTATGTGGTCTAATCTGCTAGAGAGAACATTGAAGCTATATTACAGATGGAACACTCTCGCGCGCCACTCTCTCCCAATCCAGAGGATCTCCACGCATATCAGCTGCTGCGATTTTCTCCCAACCGAATAATTCATCACCGAGAAACTCGATTGCAAGGTACTTTTTCCTTATTCGTTACAGTAGCGTACAAAAGTCACGCAACTTGGCGTTTTTTTCATAAATTCGATCAAAATTGAATGAGCAGTTTTCGAAATATCCTCTTCTCGAACATATACTGTACGGAAACTCAAAAATGTAATAAGAAATAGACTATAGAATTTTTGAATTTCACTTCTCAATACTTGAATCGGAAGGTTGTCATAAGAGTGTCTCACTTGAAATGTATCATCAAACAATCTCAAATCCTTCCAGCTACTCTTCATATGCGTCGGCTGGCATCGGAGGAAGCCCACCAAGGTCAAGAAGATCTCCACACAGCCAGAAAGTGAGTTACCGTAACACCTTAGAGTTAATTTCCATGATGAACTTTTCAGTCGAATAGTCCAGTCGGAGAAGATTCTCTTGTCTGCGTGAAGATGCGACCAGATGTCCATGGAAGATTTGGATTCAATGTAAAGGTGATTGAATTTTCTCAATGATCCTGAGCAAGTTTTCGATAGTGTACTCTGTTGAACGGAAAAAAACTAATAATTTCGATAATCGAAATGAAAAGGATGCCATTTCAAGAAATCGGTTAGACTGCTCAATATTAAATAAACATTTCCAGGGTGGAGCCGATCAAAATTACCCAGTGATCGTCTCACGAGTGGCCGCTGGCAGCTCAGCTGACAAGTGTCAGCCACGCCTGAATGAAGGAGATCAGGTTAGTTATTGAGATGATCGGTCAAAATCGCTTAGTTGCAAACTTTTCAAATTGACGTGGGATTGCCACCAGGACACACTAAAATTGTGAATTCTGACTGGTCTTTAAGGTTTTCGAATATGCTGAAGATGATAAAACTGCTCTCAAAAGTTGCGGAACCGACCTGGTTTTCGAGTTATGATCGTCACCAGTTTAACGTGTAAATTGGGAAAAAAGTGGACATCTGTCGATTTGGGATGGTATTCATACATCAATTTTGCACTGATTCAAAAAAAATGTGTTCGGTGGCCTAGTGGTCAAGAGCTAGGGCTTATGCTTTTGGTTTCGGGAGTTCGAATCCCACTCGTTCCATTTTGTTTTGCTTTTTTATGCTTTTTGTTGATTTCGTTTTACTTCTAACCGTTTAATGTATGAATGTTTCTCAACGCTCCGGAAAGAATTTATACTTCATTATGCCGCGAAGTACTCTGTAGTTTGACGTATGTTCACAACATCGTACTTCTACAGAAAATCACCCACTTATTAGTAAACTATAAAATCTACATTTTTCGGCACTAGTTGCCAGGGTTAGGACTACCAATTCACATAGAGTACTGTGAGTATGGCTGATTCATATTACTTCTTTTAGTTGTGAGTTATCTATAATAACTTGTGTCCTAGTATATTTTTGATCTGAATCGTTTTGTTTTTTCTATAGTTTCAAGAAATGTTGTAATAATACGTGACTGGAATTATTCAAAAAAAATCAACAAAAAGCATGAAAAAAGCAAAACAAAATGGAACGAGTGGGATTCGAACTCCCGAAACCAAAAGCATAAGCCCTAGCTCTTGACCACTAGGCCACCAAACACATTTTTTTTGAATCAGTGCAAAATTGATGTATGAATACCATCCCAAATCGACAGATGTCCACTTTTTTTCCCAATTTACACGTTAAACTGGTGACGATCATAACTCGAAAACCAGGTCGGTTCCGCAACTTTTGAGAGCAGTTTTATCATCTTCAGCATATTCGAAAACCTTAGAGACCAGTCAGAATTCACAATTTTAGTGTGTCCTGGTGGCAATTACATGTGAGAGCTGAATTACATTTTCGATACCAACACTGGTTAGTCGCCTCGTAAAATCTTACAATAACTTTTAAAACAAATTTCTTGTTCGATAAGGACTAAAAATGAGCAGACTACATGGAAAAAATGGGTTAAAATACCAATAAACGGCTGCAAAGCGGTCATCCTGAGCGGAAAATTGAATCTATTGATTGGGGTCGACTGATTCGCGCCTTTTTTGAAACTCCATCCCCACTCGATTTTTTTGATCTTGGTACACCTTGCCGTTCAAAATGTTCGTCAAATAATTTTCAACGATGATCATCGTAGTTAATAATCAGATTTTGATCTAATGATCATGTTCAACGTTTGAACCTAACTGAATATAGAAAAAATAACGCAATATAATTAAACCACAATTCTCGTAGAACCTCTCCTAACGCACTTTTTCAGGTATTGTTCATCAACGGACGCGATGTGTCTAACATGTCGCATGATCAAGTGGTCGCGTTCATCCGCTCAGCGAGGGTAAATCCTACAGGAGGCGAACTCGTTCTGACCATCAAACCAAACGGTTCGTTCTTAGTTTTGTTCAAATCATCATGGTCTGTCCCTAACATTTCGAAGTGCTGGATGGATTTTCAGTTTTGCTGTTAATATCAACCGCCTATGAACCAGGGCTGGTTAATAAATTTAACGAAATTAACGATTAACGGATTCGTTAAATTTGGAAAAACTGTTAATTTAACGATCAATAATTTCGTTGAAATTAAAAGTTAAAAACCATTGTTTAGTGATTTTTCTGTCACAATCTTGGTCAATAATGCATTTTTCAACAATGGTAGTACTTAAAAAATTAACAAAATCCCAATTTTTTGTTCAATTGACCGCTTTATCAAAATGTTTCGTTAAATTTGGAATATTAGCTGATTTAACGATTAACCGATTTGTTAAATTTGAAAAAAAAACTGTTAATTTAACGATTAATTTAAATCCATTGCAAATCGCATTGGCAGTGTATTAGCAGTGCAATTTGTTATATCACCATCATCAACGTCACACACCTAGGCAAAGGAATAAGACAACAAAACCGCTTCGCAACCGCTTTGCGGGCCTCCGCTTTCATTTTCGAAAGTGTTTTTTTTACTTTAATGAATGTTTCAATTGACATAATTAACGTTGCAGACTGTTCCCAACGATAGTTATACCTACTTCAAACATTTTACCGTTATGATTTTTGAATCTGGGATGAAAAAAAATTGGGAAAAGTAAAATTTTTGAACTACAGTAACTGAAATTTGATCTACTCTATCGATTTTCTTTGCTTACACTTTTCAACTGCGTTTGCCGCGGTGTGCGTCAAGAAGGCCTAAAAATAAGAATCCAATCCAAGTCAATTGCATTGGACTGCAATCGACTTCAAATGCAATTTGAAATGGAAACAATACATTGCCAATCGATTGCCAATATGCCCATACCTAGTGTCTACTAATTAGTATGATACATGAGTTGAAGAAATATTTTTTCGCCACAGTTCAAATGAATATTGTGCAACCTTTAGTGTACCGACTTGGTGAAGAAGTGGACGAGCCAGACACGTCGTGCGTGCCAGAAACGACACGAGTCGCCGACTCGGTCCCAAGGTCCGACAAGCTCTCCCAATCGCTCAGGCTGCTCGGCGACTCGCTGACCAGCGGAAAGATCATGTCGCAGTTCGAGGTAGGTATCACAATATCTCACAACTCTACACTTTTACTCCTCGATTCTGTGATTTTCCCTCTTTCCAGTATACATAGCTTCCTCTACCTGTAAAAAAGTCTGACCTCCGTAAATCGGGTACTCAGTACCGTAGCAGTTTCACCTTGAAATACAAGAACGATTTACGTAATGAGCGTTTAATTTCAATGGACTGAAAGTAAGAATAATAATTTAAATCCACAAAGATCTAACGGTTCGTTGCGAGAGTCCCGACCCTACCGTACTAATTTTACAAAAATGCGACTGGCGCGCGTTTGAAATTGGTCAGACTTTTTGCTAGATATGTGTAATGCAAAAGTAAATGACACAAATTTCACCCAGCTTCTATATATTGAAAGTGTAACACAATTCCACAATTGAAAATTTGCAGCAATTGTATCGTAAGAAACCTGGACTTTCCATGAACGATTGTCGTCTTTCCATCAATGCGAGTAAAAATAGGTAAGTCACGCTCTCTTTCTTCCTCTCTCTCCCTCTCTCTCTCTCTCTCTCTCTCTCTCTCTCTCTCTCTCTCTCTTTCTTTCTTTCTTTATTTCTCTCTCTCTCTTCCTCCGTCTCTCTCTCCCCCTCTCTCTCTCTCTCTCTCTCTCTCTCTCTCTCTCTCTCTCTCTCTCTCTCTCTCTCTCTTTCCTTCTATTTTCCCCTTTTTCTCATCTCTTTGCTTCAGATATCGCGATGTTTGCCCGTATGATGCAACCAGGGTATACCTGACTTCTTCGCCAAGTGGTGACTATATCAACGCCAATTATGTCAATGTAAGTGTTGTCACTTTGAAAACATTTCAAAAATCACAGTTTTCATTTCATCCGCCTTTAAACGAATAGTACATGATTACGGCAAAAATTAATTTTCCAATTGGGAGTGGGAGGCAGGGCTGGTTACGAAATTTAACGAAATTAACAGATTTATCGAAATTTTTCGTTAAATCCGATTTAACGATTAACGGATTCGTTAAATTTGAAAAAAACCGTTAATTTAACGTTTAATGGTTTTGTTAAATCGGAAATTTCGTAACCAGCCCTGGTGAAAGGGTGCCCTATAGAAACCGTCAAAATACATTTGTCAAAAAAACTCTTCACATTTCATCTACAGATGGAGATCCCGTCTTCCGGAATCGTAAATCGGTACATCGCGTGTCAAGGACCACTTGCCCATACGTCAGCAGACTTCTGGACCATGGTATGGGAACAGCATTGTGCTACCATCGTCATGTTGACTACGTTGACAGAGAGAGGAAGAGTCAAGTGTCATCAGTACTGGCCGAGGTGAGTTGGAGAAAAAGCATATAAAGTTCCCCAAATGAGATTCGAATTCGATACCGCGGCAAACTCAGTTGAAAAGTGTAAGCAAAGAATGTCGATAAAGTAGATCAAATTTCAGTTACTGTAGTTCGAAAAATTTTACTTTTCCTACTTTTTTTCGTCCCAGATTCCCAAGTCGTAACGAAAATATGTTTAAAGTAGATAAAACTATCGTTGGGAACAGTCCGCAACGTTCATTATGTCAAGCGAAACAATTATTAAAGTTCAAACACTTTCGAAAATGAAAGCGGAGGTCGGCAAAGCGGTTGCGAAGCGGTTTTATTGTCTTATGCCTTTGCCGAGGTGTGTGGAGGTTGAACCTCCGATATGATTTCGCTTAAACCAATTTAACTTTTCAGAATGTACGAAACTCAAGACTATGGCCGATTACTAGTGAAGTGCATCAAAGATCGTCAGACGGCGAACTGTTCCTACCGAGAGTTTTCGGTCAAGGATCGCAGTGTGAGTTTTTATTCCTTTGTTGTTTTTCGAATTATCAAAAAATTTGAAATAAAAAAAGCATTCCAGACAAATGAAGAACGCCGCGTCTCTCAGATGCAGTACACAGCTTGGCCGGATCACGGTGTCCCAGATGATCCGCAACACTTCATCTCGTTTGTTGATGAGGTTAGTTTCATGTTTTTTCTATGAAGATGGGCAACCACAGATGAATAGTTTGTTCCCGAAAAGTGAGAGTAAGAGGTACAAATAGTTACGACCTCTAACATTATAAGCCTTGACGGTGCTTATATGTTATGAAGTTCATGACGATGTGACACTGATAATGGATCACTCTTTACATCGTCCGTATTTTACAGGGGGGAATAGGACCATAGTATTATATTCCGGTTCTAATTGTGTTTTTGAGAATGATAACTTGATAAATCTTGAAATCGGATATTTTCTCGCGATAGAAAGATCCTTGAACACAACCACGTTTTGCTATATCTCAGCTTTTCAATCTTTCAGGTTCGAAAAGCACGTGCTGGTAGCGTCGACCCGATCGTCGTCCACTGCTCCGCTGGAATCGGCCGAACTGGAGTGCTGATTCTGATGGAAACGGCGTCCTGTCTGGTTGAAGCCAACGAACCCGTCTACCCACTAGATATCGTTAGAATCATGAGAGATCAGAGAGCTATGCTCATTCAAACACCGGTTAGTTTGTTCTTCATGAAAGTGTCAAAAACGCAGCGTATTAAGGATATTTGTGGCGCAATGGTGCTAAATAGGCATGGGCACACATCGCGCTAAGCGCAGTAGAAAAGTGTTGGATCAAGCAGCGAGGGGAGGCAACCAATAAGCAGCGAGCACAAACCCCGTCCTTTCGTAAATCCTCTATCGCTGTGGATCAAATCACAGTTACTATAGTTTAGAAACTTTTTCTCTGACGTTTTTTTTCAAAATTCATGATAAAAAGCTAGTTACGAAGGAAAGTTACACGATTTGCAATTTTTCAACAGCAATTGGCGAAACAAATTCGCTTGTTAAGATGAGAAAAATAGGACAAAAGATTGAAAAAAATATTGATGTTCGAACGCGCCCTACAGCCAATTTTCGTTGAATATGATTTGCGTGCAACGCGTCTAATCGATGACGATCACCTTTAGCTCGGTGTGTGCTATAGGTCGCGAGTTCGAACCACAGCAGTGGCATTTTTTCACACTTTCGACTTGTTTCAATCTTGAATTCAGCTGCACTACGTTGAAAAAGATAACTGTAAAGAGCTGACTGATTTATCGACTTTAGAATTGAAATTTCAAGCACAAACTAATGAGAAATTTCACCCGAGAGAATTACTGAATTAACGATTTATTCAAATCAAGACTACAGGTCACCTCAGTAGACGCGCTTTATTGAAAAATTTAACTCCAAAAATATTGATTTATCGACTTCCAGGGTCAGTATCAATTCGTCTGCGAGTCGATCCTACAAGCCTACGAGAATGGAACGATCCGTCCAATGGCTGAATATCAAAAGAGATCATGAACAAGTGAACTTCAACTTGAGTTTTCAATTTTATTTCAGAAAATCTTCAAACCAAACTGGGTATTCATAGTCCTTTTTCCTTTTGTGAAGATCAGGGTGTGTCTTGTAAAGCTTCATTTTTACAGAGTTGAATTTAACTTTTGTCTCCGACTTTTCCACAGTTTTGATTATTTAATTCTCAACACTCTTAATCTAGAACTTTTCAGTGGAAAAAAAAAAATAAAAATCGAGTTTTGCCTGGAAACAAGGTTTAATTCAATTCATTGCATTAAAATTGAGACGAAGGTAAAAAATATAAGCACCAGGGCTGGTTACGAAATTTAACGAAATTAACGATTAACGGATTCGTTAAATCGGAAATTTCGTAACCAGCCCTGATAAGCACACCCCCTGATCAACATCCTTAGCTCAAGTCTATTCATTGAATTTCCTTTAAGTTGCCTTCCCTCCCCTTACCCATTGACTCGACGGACTTTCCGTTTCCACAATGCGTAATCTTAACAGGGTTCTTTTCTGTCGAATCATACCTGTAAATATAGAATAAATATTTTATTGCATACTCTTCTCTTGTTACGAACTTTATTCAGTTTACTGAACTCGATGAGTTCAAACTGTGAAATGTCAGTTATGCATTGTTGTTGTGTTAGTTTTATGAGTACTGTAAATAGTGTAGTCTCGTGGGTACTGTAAGTAGTGTAGCTTTGTGAGTACTGTAAGTATTGTAGTTTTTTGAGGGTAACTAGTGTAGTCCAGAGGCTAGGACTAACATTTACTGAGCATTTTGAATTCCCGCCTCGAAATAAAGTTTCACATCTCCACGTTTTTATTCCCTTCTCGATACAGTAACCAGAGGCTAGGACTAACATTCACTGAGCATTTTGAATTCCCGCCTCGAAATAAAGTTTCACGTCTCCACGTTTTTATTCCCTTCTCGATACAGTAACCAGAGGCTAAGACTAACATTCACTGAGCATTTTGAATTCCTGCCTCGAAATAAAGTTTCACGTCTCCACGTTTTTATTCCCTTCTCGATACAGTAACCAGAGGCTAGGACTAACATTCACTGAGCATTTTGAATTCCCGCCTCGAAATAAAGTTTCACGTCTCCACGTTTTTATTCCCTTCTCGATACAGTAACCAGAGGCTAGGACTGACATTTACTGAGCATTTTGAATTCCCGCCTCGAAATAAAGTTTCACGTTTCCACGTTTTTATTCCCGTTTCGATACAGTAACCAGAGGCTAGGACTAACATTTACTGAGCATTTTGAATTCCCGCCTCGAAATAAAGTTTCACGTCTCCACGTTTTTATTCCCTTCTCGATGCAGTAACCAGAGGCTAGGAATAACATTTACTGAGCATTTTGAATTCCCGCCTCGAAATAAAGTTTCACGTCTCCACGTTTTTATTCCCTTCTCGATACAGTAACCAGAGGCTAGGACTAACATTTACTAAGCATTTTGAATTCCCGCCTCGAAATAAAGTTTCACGTCTCCACGTTTTTATTCCGTTTTCGATACAGTAACCAGAGGCTAGGACTAACATTTACTAAGCATTTTGAATTCTCCCCCTCCCCGTAAATCGAAACATAAATGGATCACCCAAAAAATCGTCCTCACGAAAAATGGGCGGCGCAAAGAGGGCGGTACCCTTGTTCTATTATTAATATGATTTTTGACCGATTTTTTATGGACATTCATATTTCTAGCTTCCTCTTTCTCTCTCTCTCTCTCTCTCTCTCTCTCTCTCTCTCTCTCTCTCTCTCTCTTTCTCTCTCTCTCTCCCTCTCTCTCCCGTCTCTCGTTCTCTATCTTTGCTATGCACTTCACACCGTTAATCCGTTCGCAGAAATCAGTGGACGTGTAAGCGCTCAGCTCGAATCAAATTCGTTGCCATGCCACTGCTGCAGTGACGGCTCGTTCTCATTTGTATCCACTACGTATTCCAACCACGGGGGCTCGTTTCCATCTCCGAAGTGTCCATTGACGTCAAGGTCTGACCATTACTTATAACCGATACAGCCTGCGTTTCGAATCTCCTGGTTTGTGTAGAGTATTTGTCGAGACAGCCAATGTTCTGTTGGATCACCTTCCTTCAGTACCTACAGTACCTTGACATGCTTCGGTACAGTATTCTCTCGAAGTTACTACGGTAGCTTAGCCCTCTCTGGAGCACTAGGTTACAATAACCTTTCCAGGTAGCTACAGTATCTTGGCTTCCTCCGATATTTAGGAAAACTACAGTAACCTTTCCCAGTACCTACAATCTCTTGACTCTCTCCGGTGCACTGGGTTATGCATATACAGTAATCCTTCCCTGATACCTACCGTATCTCAAGGAAAATACGAAGTCGTATTAAGCCCTATCTACTTCTCATGTAGTAGTTTGAATGCTAGCCACGAACGTGCCACGTGCCGGACACAGCGTGGGTTTTCCTCACTGTCAGCAACTCTATTGTTATCGAGAACTCCACAGCTGCCTTTGTGCCTCACCCCCCCCCCTCCTCCCCTCGGATCGATAAGTGACACTCTCGTTTGCCGTTTGCGTCTCACATACCTATCCTCTCTCGCTCGACTCCTCGTCCCGACATCTGTTAAAGATTTTCCATGAGGAGATTGTTTTTGTCATCTTATCAAAATTTAAAAGTCCCTTATCTATCAGATACCGTAAAAGTTGGTCTTGAATACTAACTTCATAAGTTTGAATTTGATTTATTACAGGAAACTAGTATGTAAGAAAGCTGGCTAGAGATAAAATTGTGAACTTTGATTTTATGCCACACACCGAGCTAAAGGTGGTCGTCATCGATTAGACGCGTTGCATGCAAATTATATTGAACGAAAATTTGCTTTAGGGCGCGTTCGCACATCAGCATTTGTTTCAATCTTTTGTCCTACTTTTCTCATCTTGAAAAGCGAATTTGTTTCGCCAATTTCTGTTGAAAAATTGCAAATCGTGTAACTTTCCTTCGTAACTAGTTTTTTATCATGAATTTTGAAAAAAACGTCAGAGAAAAAAGTTTTTAAACTACAGTAACTGTAATTTGATCTACAGCGATGCAGGATTTACGAAGGGGCGGGGTTTGTGCTCGCTGCTTATTGGTCGCCTCCCCTCGCTGCTTGATCCGACACTTTTCTACTGCGCTTAGCGCAGTGTGTGCCATTTGTAGTGAAGAAAGTATACACATCGATGTTAGATACTTTTACTCAATCTTTATTTTTTGTAGACGTAGTTTTCTGTCGTAGCGAGTAGATGATAAACTCAATAAGTTTTACTTTATCGGAGAGAAGATAAACAGGCATTCAAAAGCTCTGAAATCACTTCTGCCAAAATATTTTCAGAATCAAAATCAATCAATTTCTAGTATAGTAAATTGAAAAGATATGAAAAGAAAAAAATCCCTCAATTTTCACTCTGTCCTTCTAGAGGACAATATCTATCATAGCGAGAATGAAATGTATAAAAATTAGATTTTTTAAATTTTCACTCTATTCCTTTTAGAGGACAATATCTAATGTTGCGAGAGAAAATGTATAAAAATTAGTTTTTTTTTAAATTTCACTATATTCCTTCTAGAGGAACTCATCTGTCGTAGCAATTAGTAACATTCATCCGACTAGTACTAGTGACACACGTACGTTGAGACTTTAGTATGAAGACTGAGCAACAACAGATGACCCCTGGCGTTGTTTCATTTCCCACACAAGCACCAAGGTTGCCTCCAGTATCTCCAAACGGGCCTCCAGAAGGAACGATGACTGAGGAAGAGCTCATTCACAAACCCATTGTCACCCCGGAAGACGTTCTCAGACTTGAGGGCATCACCCAGGGTTCGTATCTTTTTTGCAACTTGTAAACTTTAAAGTTTTTGTGTAACTTATTCATTGTATAATTATGATTATACAACGAATAAGTTACACAAAAAGCACAATACCGACCGGCTATAGTCGGTAAGAGCCTGTTTTTATAACAATATAATTTCATTTAAAACTGCAACTTGAATGTAAATGTGATTAAAAATTAACTTTTTGAATTTGAAATTTTATCTGAAATATATTTTTCCGGAATTGGATATTCATTTTTGGATCTAAAAACCTAGAAATATTTTTGACGGAAATTTCGACTTTTTTGAGGTTTTTGACAAGTAATAGGAAATTGACTTAAAATAAAGAAAAAAAATGAAACAAATTTAGGGTATCTTGTACCCCAAACCGCCAACATCTACAACATCGAATTCACCAGCTTCAGCATCAGAGACCTGGAGACCGAACAAGTGCTCTTCAGGATTGAGAAGCCTGGTGAGTGACGTTCAAATGGACTGTGGAATGTTGTCAAAAAGTTATTTCAAAGTTAATAAAAGTTAATTCCGTGCAACTCTGCGAAATACCCAAAAAAATCGAAAAAGAACAAAACAGGTATTATAAAAATTTTAACAGGCTTATATACCACACACTGCGGCGAACGTAGTTGAAAAGTGTAAGCAAAGCAAATCGATAGAGTAAATTTCGGTTACTGTAGGTCAAAAAATTTTACTTTTCCTCCTTTTTTCATCCCATATTCACAAATCGTAACGGAAAAAAATGTTTGAAGTAGGTAATACTATCGTTGGGAACAGTCCGCAACGTTCAATATGTCTAGTGAAACATTTATTAAAGTAAATTTTTAAAACACTTTCGAAAAATTAAAGCGGAGATCGGCAAAGCGGTTGCGAAGTGGTTTTATTGTCTTACGCCTTTGCCTAGGTGTGTACCAGAGTTGCACGGAAGTAAAAATGTTTTAAACGGAAGTCGGAAGTAGAATTTTATATACACCGTATTTTGAGGGTAACACTTTGAAATAAGAGCGCTTATTTCGAGAGCGAGAACATTAAAAAAATATATATTTCAGAAGAAGAAATCGGCAAGGACCAAACACAGACAGCGCGCTACGTGCGCTATAGATTCTCACCCGAGTTCCTCAATCTAAAGCAGATTGGTGCAACAGTCACCTTCAACGTCGGAGAAGCGCCGGTGAAGAAGTTCCGAATGATTGAGAGGCACTTTTTCAAGGTATCGCCAGTCATTAAAAAACATGAACGTGAATAAATTCAGGACCGACTGCTCAAATGCTTCGACTTTGAATTCGGCTTCTGCATCCCGAACTCGAGAAACTCTTGCGAGCACATTTATAACTTCCCAAAATTGACACCTGGCTTGAGTGAGTTGAAGAATGAAATGAAAAAAGTTAAATTTTCAGCGGAAGAGATGATTAAGAACCCATACGAAACTAGATCCGACTCATTCTACTTCGTCGACGACGTTCTCATCATGCACAACAAGGCGGACTACGCATACGACGGTTAAACTCATGATATCCGACCATTAAGATTGCATTATTCTCATGAAAGTAGTCGAATATATTCCAGTCATATTACACTAGACATCTCATGCCATTCTCATTCCATGTATATTCAGTCAACACAAGAGAAATAAATGTACACTCTGAAAATGTTGTAGCCAAATATGGAAACAGGAGAGGTACTAAATCATGCCAGCATGCTCAATATTGGAGAAACAAAAATAATAAATTAATTTTGTGCGGTTATTGCAGAAACTGCGAAAAATTACTGCATGTCGGTTTACGATAGTTTTTTTAAAATTTTTTCTCCTGTTTTTCAATTTTCTTCCGGATTCCACTCGTTATCAGAAAATGGAAGTTTTCCGATAACAAGAATCATCAGATTTCGACATTATGTGTTTACACGAAATGTAATCATCACATTTCAACATTCTTGGTAGCTCCCAAATCAACTTCTCCGAGTTTATCACGATTTCCTTATCGCTTCGTCATAAAAGTGCAGTTGGAACGCATGGAATGGCACTTATTCAAAATTTTACGGTCTTTTTCTGACACTATTGTGGTTTTTGCAGCTCACATTGTTTCTTTTGAAAGTTGTCGCTCGATTCATTCCGTCAATCAGAATGAGCTCCACTATCGCACCATTCGGAAGCTGGACCAGTCCTATTACTCCCGCTGAGTTCAGCAAAGGCAACTGTAAAGCTATTTGTGAGGTCCAAGTGGTTAACGGTAGGAAAAATTCTTCATTGTTTGCCACGTTTTCGAATTTCAGATACCGTCTTCTGGGTCGAACAGAGCATTCTCACAGGGAAACGGGAATTGTTTTCTAAGGAATTTGGAAGCGAAACCACAAGTGCATGGGCGGTCGGAAGATCTGTGCAGACTTCCAGTTAGTAGTTTTCATGAATCTTTAGATCGTACCATATTTCAGTTCATGAATACGGCGGTGGTGCTCTTCATGTTGCTCAAGACGGAGCAGTTGTCTTCTCGACTGTTGAAGGTCTTTTCACTCAGAAGTCTTTGAACGAAGCTGTCATACAACTGGCCAATTCTAGTGATAAGACTTTTCGGTTCGTTTTTTCCAGTGTAAAGTTTAAGAATCAATAATCTTCTTCCACTCTTGTAGAAATTCGCTATGTCCCAAGCTAACATTTTATGGAGAGCATTAAAAAGTATTAGTTATCGTTAGTTTCCCTCCAATTTTTTAAATTTAAACGTGAAAACTTTGTTCGATACCAAAAAATTTCGAAAATTCAACTATATGGAATAATTATAGTTTTGAGTTCAACTTATGATTTTTGTGTTCTTTTAATAGTGTGAAAATATTTTTTAAATTTATTCACTTTAGATGAGAGAATAATTATGTCTCGAAAAAAATATAAATTTTAGTTTCGAAGCTTCATACCAATTTGAAAAGAGTTTCCAAAACTTGAATACAATATCAAAAATATTTTCTAGGAACTAATTCGAAATCAGTTATCTTTACCCCCTCTATTTATCTCTCACTCAGGCCACTTTTATAGTTTTGGAGACTTTTCGACGTCACCAACTCACGTGTTCGCTGTCAACGAATCGCATATCAAAAAAGGCGAAGACCCAGAGAATCGGCTCATTTCTGTTGATGTAAACACGAAGAATCAGATTGTTGTGGTATCGTAGGGATCAGAATACAGAAAATTGATTTTCTCAGGCATCAGGAGCAGATTTTTACGCATACCCGCGACTTTCTCCAGATGGCAGAAAACTTGTATGGATGGAATGGAATCATATTAACATGGTATGATCATTACCCTTTCTGATGAAAAAGGGCTATCATAATGTCTTTCCGCGGCCTATTCTCAGTTCATAGGCGTTTAATTGAAACGGTCTAAATGCCATAGGATATGTTATGTTTCCTTTGAAATGTGCATCCCGTTTCTAATCCAGTCCGCGCGCTGCTGCGCAGCACCTGTTGTTATCATTTTCGAAATCCAATTTTGTCCTCGACGTGACCGTTTTGGCATCGATCCTTTTTATTATATAGTTTTCATGTTACCATAGAAAAACTTGAAATGCGATGTTTTGTCGCTCATCAAAGTTAAAAAAGTTATTCAAAGTGACTTTTTTAAAGTGAGAAAATGATTTTTCAGCCTTGGGATGAGACCTCTATTCATGTCGCTGACGTCAACAATGGAGAAGTATCTAATGCTAGAATTTTGAGAGATGGTAATGGAAAGCAGGTATTTTTTTCCATCAAAGGGAAACTAAACGTTAAAGATTATCAAATTTGAGGTTATATGGGCCTGGAAAAACAAGTGAGTCTTTTTAATAAAAATGAGGTATAAAAACATTTTAAAAAAAGACTTCTCCACTTCACATTCATTTTTAAAGCCAAAAAGGTAGCGGTCGTATCTTTTTGAGCCGGCACTATATCCTCGAATTAAATTACGATAAAAGACATAACTTTAACTTGTTTTCCTACTCTCACTATGATTCCAGATTAATTACATGCAACCGGAGTGGAAGAACAACAATGAACTCTATCTGATCCACGACGCGACAAACTTCTGGAATGTTTATCAGGTGGAGCTAGATGGACGTGAGTTACCTAGAGGGGATTATCGAAATCACTATATTGAATCTTCAGCCAAAGAAGAAAATGTACTCCCAGTGGATAGAGAAATCGGATATCCATTATGGAATCTGGGATTCCGCTCCTATGCTTTCAACGACCAAGTCATGGTGAGATTCGAAACCTTGCACTTCTCGAGAAAAAAACATAAACTGAATTCAAATGTGGAAAAAACTAGGACTGTTCTTTTTTCAAGTTTCCTCACATGGTTTAATATAAAAAAAATCGAATTCGCCAAAGTACATATTCAGAACTTTATTTCGTTGATAAAACACGTTTTTAGAAAAAAAACCTCAGTGTGAAAAATATTTTTTAAAAAAGGGAATTTTCAAATAATAAATTCGAGAATTTCGAACTGCATCATTGAATGAAAATTTGGATTAATTTTCGATGATTAATAATTATTTTGAAGTTTGTAATGAAAAATGATTTTGATCATAAAGAAAATAGATTTTGCTCATTAAGAAAGTAATTGAATAATTATAAAAATTGCGAAAATAGTGAAGAAATGAAAATTTAAACAATCGAGGATGAACATTTCAAATGAAAATCATGAAATGGTGAAAATTTCGTGAAAAGCACATTCTATGCAGGTACTCAACGTTGACGGCCAGTTGATGTTGAGAAGGGGCGTCACTACGAGTTCCATTCCGACGCCTGGCTTTACAGTCTTCTCACATCTGACGGTCTCTTCGTCCAAGAACGTACTGTACGTTATCGCTTCTGGTCCACGACGTGCTTCAACTTTGATCAGAATTGATTTGAATGATGAGGTGAATTTTAACTTCTATAACGAAAGAGCCAAAGCTTTTGTAAATGCTCATTTTCATGTTCTAGGTAGACCGTCCGAATTCAAAACCCTTCGAATGATGAGTTTAGGCTTTTCATTCTTCTGATTCTCAAAAAAAAACAGAATTCGATTTTTTAAAACAATTTTGATGGTTCAGAAATCATTTTAAAAGTAAAAAAAGAGAATGAAATATCTAATTATCCATATTTCTCTCTCTCTCTCTCTCTCTCTCTCTCTCTCCCTCTCTCTCTTTCTCTCTCCCTCTCCCCCCTCTCCCTCTCCCTCTCCCTCTCCCTCTCCCTCTCCCTCTCCCTCTCCCTCCCAGAGGTTAGGACTAACATTTACTGAGAATTTTGAAATCTCCCCCCCCCCCTAAATCGAAACATAAATGGATCCCAAAAATCGGCCTCACGAAAAGTGGGTGGTACCCTTGTTCTATTATTAAGATGCTTTTTGACCGATTTACATGGACATTCATATTTCTAGCTTCCTCTCTCTCTCTCTCTCTCTCTCTTTTTTTCTCCCTTTCACTTTCTCCCCGTGTCTTTCACTTTATTTTATTTTACCCTCACCATCTGAATCAAAGATTTCAGACCTTCCCACTCTCCATCATCAGAGAGTCTCGATCAGCGGAAGAAATCGACTCTCTCGAAGTTTCGGTTCCAGAAGAGATTGAATTCCTATCAGACGGCGTCAACGTCACCGGCTTCTTCTACCCACCAGCCAACTCTTCATTCAAAGCACCGCCCGGCGAGCTCCCACCAGTGGTGTTGCTCGTCCATGGTGGACCCACCGCACCTGCACAGAACAACTTTGACATCAAGAAGCAGTTTTTCACCTCGCGAGGGTTCGCAGTGTTCGACGTCAACTACAGAGGATCGACTGGATTTGGAACGGAATTCAGGAATTTGTGAGATTTCTATTTTTTTTTCATCAAAATAACATCAAATTACTGTAGTTTCCGAGTATAATTTTAAGTTGAAGTTTTATTTCATTTTCGAAAAAAAACTAAAATTTTAATAACCCAAAAGACGGTTCAACACACTAGTTTTAAATCATTTTAGTACAATACATACGCTCCAGGCTCAAGAGAAAATGGGGTGTCGTTGACCGGGATGACGTCATCAACGGAGCCCGAGCACTGATTGAACAAGGCAAAGTGGACAGCGAGAAAGTGTGCATCAAGGGAAGCTCAGCGGGAGGATACGTTCTACTCAATTGCATGATTCACAGTCCACTCATCAAGGCGGCTGTGAGTCTATACGGTGTAGCTGATCTGCTGGCACTTGATGAGGTAATCTTGTACACAACTTTCAACAGAAGTTTCAAACCCGTGTTTTGGGAACATTTTGATCAAAGCCTGTGTATTTTATGTAGGGAAGTTGATAAGAGTCTAGCATAGGAAAATGTGAAACTGATAGTTACATTCAATACGGAAAAGTGTACTGAATCGTTTGCATCAAGAATCATTTTTTTTCATTTATCTTTGTCGACACCTCAAATTTCAGGCTTAGGTAAGGTTCAAAGCACTAGTTAGGTACAATGCTAAGATTTGATCAAAGTTTAAACTTGATTATCACAAAAAATTTTCACCTTGTACGCTTTCCTTAAGGAAATGATTCTTGAGTCAAACACATATCTTTCTCTACCTGTAAAAAAGTCTGACCTCCGTAAATCGGTTACTTATTACTGTAGTAGTTTCGCCTTGAAACACAAGAACGATAGGGTAATGCGCCTTCAATTTCAATGGACTGAAAGTAAGAATAATAATTTAAATCCACAAAGATCTAACTGTTCGTTGTGAGAGTCCCACCCCTAGGGTAGGCCTACCGTACTCATTTTACAAAAATGCGACTGGTGCGCGTTTGAAATCGGTCAGACTTTTTGCTAGATATGTGTCAAACGATTCAGTACACTTTTTCGTATTAAGTGATAGTTACCAAATTGAAAAAGTTACGAAGTCAGCAGACATGATTAACATATGAAAATTTGCATTTCATCGTCTCAAAAATCAACAACATTTCCCAAAAAAGATCAAGAATTGTCGGAAATGAACATAGAATAACAAAAACACAAACCTTCTAAAATTATGTTTTTAATCCATAACTTTGATTTTAACAGTATTTAGGAAGAATTTTCAACTATGAAAAATCGAAATATTTCTGAAAACGGAAAAATATCATTCCAGGACACGCACAAATTTGAAAAGTCCTACAACACGGTACTGATCGGAAAATACCCGGAAGAGGCTTCCGTGTACCAGGAACGTAGTCCCATTAACCACGTTGACAAGATCTCCGTGCCAGTCGCTTTCTTCCATGGGAAAGAAGACACGGTGGTGCCGATGACACAGAGCATTCAGTTGTACGAAAAGTTGAGGGCAAAAGGCATTATGACCACTATTCAGCTCTATGAAGGTTTGTTTTTGGAAGATTTCATGAAGTCTATTCTATTCTAATGAAAAAGGCTATTTGGTCACACTGTCTTTCCGCGGCCTGTTCTCAGCTCATAGGAGTCGGATCAGAACCGTGTAAACACCATCGGAAAGGTACTGTTGCAGCGGAGAAGCGTATCAACTTTTTACTTCGGTCAGACCGCGCTTATATCTTGGAAAAGTATCTTGGAAATATGGAGACGCTGAAGATTTTTATAATGAAAATGTAAGAGAAACACTTTCATATCGACAAGTATTTCCGATGTTTCTATAGGAAAACGATCAGCCGGAATATTTGTTTTTTGTGAAAATAAGAAGAATCTTGAAAAATGTGTAATATGCAGAAACCAGAAAATAATACCGTGAAAGTAAATTTTCAAAAAATCGTCGAATTTTGATGTTTCTACCCTGCGCAAAAATTATACGAATATCATTCTGAAAGAATTCTTCTCCAAACTACAGTACCCAAAGATGCATCTTACAGGAGAAGGTCACGGATTCCGAGGCCCAGAAGCCGTACAACAGAGCACTGAAGGTTCGTACTACTTCTTGGCAAAAGCACTCGGAATAACACCGTCATTGGAGTCGAAACTGGATATTGTGAATGCGGTGTGAGAGGAGGCTCAAGTAAAATTTATTCATTGTACACTGATAAGATTCTCGTTTTTATACCCTCTTGTTCTTTTATACCGGTTATTTGAAAGTATCCAACACGCTCTGCAGTCTTTGGTAGAATGTCTGAAATTGGGATAGTCGTCGTGCGTCGTGAAGTAATGACCGCATTTCGTAGATGAAATTTGCGTGAAATCGATTTTTCATAATTTGAAAACAAGAAATGTGACATAGATGAGAAAAATGATTTACACGATTTTATAGTCGTCGTCCGTTCCGACGTTGTGTCCGCATTTCAAGTAAAATCTTGCGTCAGTTGGGAATTTTGAAACGCACGACGTTTTAATAGATTTTTCGTGCATTTTGATGTCATTTCCGCACTGTCTAATCAAAAAAATTCGGTAGTTCAATTTTCACACTTTGGGATGAGACAAAAACTGACCGAGTACAGCTTGGTAGCGTGGTAGATGCTTGAAGTATCCGAGAATTCTCTGTAAAATTTGACTCATCCTGTTTAACCGTAATTTTGTATATCGGTAAGCTACGAGTGTGCTAATAAATATTTCAATTAGAAGTTGAGACTAACAAGAAGAAAGTTACAGTAACCCGGGTACAGTATCTTACCTAATGGAGTGCATCGCAAGTTGAGGACATCCAACGTCGATGGTTTGAAGTCCGAGTTTTGTTGCGAGAATCGGTCCGACGGTCGATCCACATGGTGAGTCGTTTCTGACGACGAATTTCTGAAAATATGAGAATTAGGCGAAACCTGCGGAAGGTCCGCACCACTCGGAAATTTGTCTCAACTCAACTCTATTCGCATTGAAGTTATCTTGAATACTTCAACCTAAAGCTAAACACTTTTGAAAGTATTTTCGTATCGATTCGAGTGAACCGAAAAATAAATTACTCTAAAATTTCAAAAAATAAGCTTTTCTAGCGCGATTTTTAAAAATCTAATTTAAAAAGTACTTGATGCTTGTTAACACAATTGTTATAAGCAAACAGTTGAACGCGTTGCGGTCAGCCGTCATAGCTTCTTACCAACCTGTAGTGGAACATTTGCTTCATAGGCAATCTGCTTGAGGACCGAATGAGTAGTCGCAGTTGTTGCGTAACGCTGGTTAACGTTGATCTTGACGACGACACCGGCGTGGAAAGCTGGCCGGTGGTTGTCCTGAATCATCAATTCTATATCTTACTGAAGATTTTTTTTTAATCTTCGATTTTTAATTTCTGCATATTTTCTGTAGGGTTGAAAACCCTCCCATTGAGAGTGAAAGGTTGAAAATAAGTCATATAGTTTTAAAACAAAGAACTGAAAACAATGGAAATTTCGGAAACAACTGTGAGCCTTCACTAAGACTGTAGTTTTTTTTATAAAAATATATTTTCCAAAAAAGGATTCATATATATATATATATAAACGAAGGATCCTCCGCCCACTTTGCCCCGCCCCTTTTTGGTGAAGCCGTTTTTTTTGGGTGGTCCTTTTTAGTTGTGGAGGGGGGAGAGGAAAAGGTTGTGCAAAAATACCCAGGGAGGATACGAACCCGCGACAAGCGCGTTGAATTTCTCTGCTTTAACGCGAGAGAGGAAGAGAGAGGGAGAGACAGAGGTAGAGAGAGAAAAGACCCGCTTCTAAAACCAATTTTTTCGATCCAAAAGACTAAATGTGCGATTTTGTACTGAAAAAAAGGGAAAAGGGAATCTGAGCGTAGCGAGGACTACCGGCCTGTCTTTCCATATTCTCTTCTGGAGTTTGAATCAGAAAATCACCTCATGCTTGGCCGGGTAGTTAGGATGAGCTGCATGAGCCTGATCAGCGGAGATGAGATAACTCTTGCCAATGGCTTCTTCGAAAGCTGTTGCTCGTCCACCAGACGACAATCTGCGCAGGACGTGTTCCGTAAAGGAAGAAGCGGCACCCATCGCTGTGTTCGATCCGACTTCTTCGTTGTCAAAGCACGCGGCAATTCTGATCTGTTTCTCCGACTCCCACGAAGAGTTGGCAAGGGATTCGATGAGCCCGCTGATTGCAGTGTATGTTCCTACTTGGTTATCCAGTCGTGCTCCAGAGATGAACTCTTCGTTAATGCCGACAATGTTCTGAAATTTTTTTTGAATATGTCCATCGAAAATGTGAAAAAAAAAACGTCCGGGACATTGTGGTTTTAAACGTTAAAACAGTCTTCAAAACTTTGCTTATCGAAGAGAGAACGCACACCTCGGAAAAGGCATAAGAAAATAAAACCGCTTCGCAACCGCTTTGCCGACGTCCGCTTTCATTTTCTAAAGTATTTTTACTTTAATAAATGTTTCACTTGACATAATGAACGTTGCGGACTGTTCACAACGATAGTTTCACATACTTCAAACATTTTTACGTTACGCTTTGTGAATCTGGGACGAAAAAAAGTAGGAAAAGTAAACTTTTTCGAAGTGCAGTAACTGAAATTTGATCTACTCTATCTATTTTCTTTGCTTACACTTTTCAACTGCGTTTGCCGCAGTGTGGAACGATTCAACTATCATAAAAGTACGGTCAAAAATGAAAACGCTGATTTTATAACTGTGAATTATCAGAAATTCATTCATTTTCAAATTTTCTTTAGAAAATAGACAATAATTGTTCACGTTTCTCAAACAAATCTCACGGCAGGGTTAGTATCGTAGAGATACAAATCGAGGTCGACGATATCCTGAGGCGAACAACCGAGTTCTTTAGCGATGATTGCGAGCAGATGCGGGTTGTGGTCGCTGACAATATCACGTGGATCTTTGACTGATGTCTGTAACCGCTGGATTATCGACTTTTCTTGATTTTTAAATTTTCCTCATTTTCGTTTTTGTAACAGTATGAAATTTTCATAGTACTGCCATGAAATATATTTCACTGTTTTTACGAACTCGCGTAGTACATCTCGAAGGAAGAGTGATACGTACTCAACTATCACTGCAACCGTCAGATTATTGATTTTTAATACTTGATTATCGACTTTATGGCAGACATGCAGTAGGACGGAAAATTAGAGGTTTGGTACATTGATGAAAGATCAAATTTCGTTTTCGTATTAAGGCAGAAGTAATAAAAAAAACTTTAACAAGTATCACTGGCATTCCGAAAAGCCCACCTCATTCTCAGCCTTCTTCTCAGCATGTCCCAGAAGTTGTGCAGCTGCGAGGGTCTCGAGGATCGGACGGAGTTCATTCTCCGCGTTCGGCTTGAAAGTCTCCCTGTCCTTTTCCAGGTGAATGGCTAGGTTGGGGATGAACAGGATTGGATTCTTCAAGTCGACAAGACGATGAACCAATCCATCACTCTGCTTGACCACGACGAGTCCAGCAGCAGAAAGATCACGATCGAACCAGGTTCTCCAGATACCTCCACCATATGTTGACACACCGACCTGCAAGAATCCATCCTTCTGCAACTTGGAGATGGGCTTGATACGAAGACATGGACTGTCGGTGTGGCCGACGACAATGGAGAATCCGTCACCTGGCTTGTATCCACCGCCGACGGAGAACGCAAGAATGGCGCTTCTGTTCCTGAAAGGGAATTCTGAATGCATTTTTGAGATTTTAATAGCTATTGCTGGTTGCCACAGAACCACCTTATGTAACTTATTCTGTTTGAATGAAACACCTATGGTGTGTTCCAAGTCATCACGGCAGTACAAAATACTAGACAACGCCACCTTACCAACGAGGAAACAACTTTTCTCGAGACTTATCGTTCTACTGATAACTTTTTTCCCGTCGAGATAACGATAAAGTAAAAAAAAACGAACTTTGTCACAAAGTACTTGCTCAATGGCTTGATGTCCCATGCAGAGTGCTCCTGGAGCTCTTGGAATCCCTCCTTCACGAGGCGCTCTTTCAGAACGTTAACGGCTGAAAAATATGCTTTGAGGAGTTATGAAGTTACAAATTCTGATTTTTTCCGTCAGAAAAAACAATTAGAACCCCCAAAGCACCAAAACGAAACACCTACAGTGATACGGTGTAACTGCCTTGTTCAGGTAGTTAACAAACTCTGTTGCTGCTTTCTTCACTTCTGGTGTGTTCAATTTCAACGCCATGTCGTTTTTGTCTGAAAAACGATAACTTGAAAAAAAAGATCGGGGATAATGTTGTTTTTCACAGACTGAGGAATCTGGTTTCCGGCACGTTCCAGGCACCAAACGGGCATGTATTTGGTACATAAATAGAGCGAAGTTTAAAATTTACCGGAAAACAAGTGGCTGATGAACATTTTTGGCGTTGCTTGGTGTACAGTAAAGTAAAACCCATGATGGCGCCTCTTTTATAGGTTTTCCACCATAATGGTGTTGATGATAAGATAAATTGGAAGAATTTGTGCACAACGTTGTACACAATGGCCAACTACTGTTTGTTATTGTTCACGAAATTGCCATGTTTAGGTGAGGGGGAGAAAAGAAAAGTGATAAGAAGAAGACATTGAAGAGCTCCTAATGATTGTTTGGTCAATGAGCATACTGATAAAAATCTTATGAGATAGACGGCGAGAGAGAGACAGAGAAAAGGGAGATACTCGAACTTTTCATAAAATAAAGTCAACATCTACAAAAGTAGATCTACTTTTGTAGATGTTGAAAATATAATTGAATACTACATTTTCTTTCGTTATGATAAATCCTGTCGAACCATCTATGATTAGCCGAAGGTTAAACTCAACGGAATACGAGAGAAAGTACAAAAAACGGTGTGAATTTCAAACTCTTGTGAGTAGTTTTTTTTTAAAGTGAAATTTTGCTATACAAAGGGGAAAACTGTGAGATGAACAAATTCGACTTCAAGCAAGCTTTCTCAAACATTGTATCACATAGAACCTACATGCTACAGTTTATATGAAAACGTTTAAAACGTTTTTATAAACAATTTTGAATTTTGCCACGAAAAAAAAAAATAAATACTAAAATTGACGACATTTTCATGTAGTTGGTGTATGACGCAGACGGAAAGTTGCATGACTTTCTTTCGTTTTCTATTTTTTGAAATTCAATTTTGTTGCCTCAAGCAATGTTTGTCCATGATTTTTCATGAATTTTTTTTGTTCAGATGGCAGCACAAGGTACCTCCGCACAGGAAGGGCTCCCGCTCCATCAGCTGAGTGCCGAACAGCTCTCTGGACTTCAAAAGCAGGTGGAGCAAGAAGTTAATTTCTTCACAGCTTCGGCTACTGCTCTTCAGGTACTTTTAATTTTCAAATTTTCTCATTCTAAGATTATGTTTTAGACTCTCTTGTCAAAAGTGGATAAAAGCACTGGAGCACTGAAAAATCTTGAGAATGCGCAGCCTGGCCAGGAGTCTCTTATTCCACTGTCGGAATCGGTATGTTTTCATATATAAAGTCTTTATATTTTTCTACTCGTTCACAGCTCTACGTTCGAGCGGAACTCACTGAGCCATCCCGTCACTTGGTTGAAATCGGAACTGGCTACTTCGTTGAGATGGAACGAGAAAAGGCTATTGCTTTGTTTGAACGGAAAAAGGCTCATGTTGTGTCGCAGGTTAGCTTTTGTTTCATAAAAAGTTGTCCTCTAGGATTTACAACATACCTCTGTGATAAGCAATTTCATTGACTCCTCAGCACACATTGATCATATTCAGCTGGAGACAATCGAGAAAATCATGGTCGAAAAGAGAAGGACACGTGCCATCATCTCGGATGCTTTCCAACAGAAGGTTCAACAGCAGGTTGCCGCCATGAAATCCAAGTAATTCCACTCTCCAGGTGAAATTTCGTTTTTTTCTTGCTTTAAGTTGTTAAATTTGCCCACATCCAGCCTCAATTAAGATTTTTGTTTTCACATATTGCACGTTTCCTAAATTCTGCCCACAATAAATGTAATCACAAATTCTAGTGTTTGTAAGAACATGTTCATTTCATGGTATTTACTTAAATTGTCTTCTTGCAATATCTATTCATCGTGTTTCAGAATGTGGGGATCGTTGCGTGTATCCCGCGCTTTATCTTTAGGTGGATTCATGAGTTTTGGCGCTGGGCCAACTGTAGATAACGAACCCAGAAGAACGTGCCCGATTCAAGTGATCCAGAAGATAGAAGCCAAGGACAACGAATTGCTCAGTAGGAAGGTGATTTTTATTGTTTTGAAAAAAACTTTGACTACGAACTTTTACATTACGAGCATGATCCTTTCTCTGAATTTCGCAAGTTTTGTGGTGGAAAAGTCATATTTGCTATCTAGTGATGCAATTTTTCTGATATGATTATCGATAAATGGGTTTTGCAACTAGAGCTTTCAAAATTGTAGTAAATTATTTTTTTTATCGAAAGAGACTTTCAAAAAAAGGACTTTCCTATATATCGCGAGATCATAAAATTGAGGTGAAACTAAAAACTGTAAGTGGAAATTTCTAAGAAAAAACATAAGTGAAATTTCTCAAAAAAAAAAATTCAGATTGTAAATCATCTGGACAAGTCAGGATTGAACTTGAGACTCTACCAGTACCAAACGTGTCCTTTCTGCTGCAAGCTCAGAGCGTTCCTCGATTTCTATGGTTTCTCGTATGAAGTGGTAGAAGTGAATCCAGTCACAAGGTCCCAGATCAAATTCAGTAAAGAATACAAGAAGGTTAGTCTTTTCATAAGCTTGACGTCACATGGGAATGCTACAAGATGTTAGAAGGTCTTACGCGGTTCTAGGTTTCCCGACTTCGCTGCAGACGATAATCATCTTCAGGTCTCACAAAACTGAGTTATGGTCTGAAGGTAGAAAAAGTTTGATAAGTCTTTATTTTCTGAAGTTTTTGTTCATAATTTCTGGCTGAGAAATCGACCCAATACGAAAAAGTAGACAGAATCAATCGAATCATTTTCTTATGAGGTGCAATGTTTTTATGGTAATCAAGTTTAAACTTTGATCAAATCTTAGCTCTGTACTTAACTCGTGCTTTGAACCTTGCCTAAGCCTGGAATTTGAGGTGTCGACAAAGATAAATGAAAAAAGATTCATGACTCGCGATTCTTGATTCATGACTCGCGATTCTTGATTCATGACTCGCGATTCTTGATTCATGACTCGCGATTCTTGATTCATGATTCAGTCTACTTTTTCGTATAAAATGAGAAATCGTGTCTTGAATGTACCGAGATCTTACTGTATTGAGAAAGTAGTCATAGAAGTTTTTAAGACCGGTTCCACCGTCTTCCGCAAAAGCCTACAACGTAGTCAGACCTCCGCTTTCGTGGGTTCTTGGTATCATTCCCATGTCAGTTGCAAGGTTACCTCGCTTCAAAAGATTTCTGTCTTTTCACTTGGATTAAAGATGAATTTCTAGTTCCGGCAATTGAATCATCAAAGAAATATTGCAGGTGCCGATCCTCAGATGTAAAGATCATGTGCTCACAGAGTCGTCGCTAGTTGTTTCACAACTCTACACGTACCTAGTGAACAAGAACAGAAGTCTAGATGAAGTGACAAAAATGTATCCAGTACTGGAATCGATCGATGAGAAAGGCAAGAAGGTATGCATTTCTGGTAGAATAGGCGGAATAAGTGTTATTAAAGTAGATAGTTTACACACTGCGGTAAACGCACACCTCGTCAAAGGCATAAGACAAAAAACCGCGTCGCAACCGTTTTGCAGATCCCCACTTGTGAATCTGGGAAGAAAAAAGTAGGAAAAGTAAAATTTTTCGAACTACAGTAACTGAAATTTGATCTTCTCTATCGATTTTCTTTGCTAACACTTTTCAACTGCGTTTACACACTGCTGTAAGTTACTGTAGTTCAAAAAATTTTACTTTTCCTACTTTTTTCTTCCCAGATTCACAAATCGTAAGGTAAACATGTTTGAAGTAGGTAAAACTATCGTTGGGAACAGTCCGCAACGTTCATTATGTCAAGTGAAACATTTTTTAAAGTACAAACACTTTCGAAAACGAAAGCGGAGGTCGGAAAAGCGGTTGCGAAGCGGGAATATTATCTCATGCCTGTGCCGAGGTGTGGTTGATGAACGAGAGAGAAAAAATATATAAAAATGGATTCCTGTCACAAATTTGAAAAAAAAAGTTAATGTGCTATTAATTTTACTTACAGGTCCTTCAGCACCCCAATAAGTACTACGTGATGCTCGAGAAGACCGAATCAACTGAACTTATGGCAGCGCAAAGGTATTTTTCTTTTCGAAAACAATTGTTTTTCACCTTTCCGGATGCCTGATTTCGGATGTGTCGAAAATAACCGTTTTTTTTCATCGCGAAGAGTTTTGTGGATAAGTATTATTGCATAATAAAAGCTAGTCTCCGCAAAATCATGCCATTTCCATTTTCTTTTTTTAAAATTCAAGTTAGTTATGTGAGTTTTAGCTTTTACAATGAGAGATAATTTTCTGATATCCTTCCTAATGAGTGAAATCGATTTCTTTGACCCGTCCCAAAGTTTCAGATTCACGATGTTTTCTTCGGATATATTATGTCGAATTAATCACTAATTAGCGTTTATTTTGACTATTTTTCATTGTAGACTTGAGAAATTACCGTCAAAGATTTTTATTTTCAGAGAAGAAAGAGAATGGCGAGCGTGGGTTGACGATTGGTTCATTCATCTCATCTCCCCGAATGTCTACCGAACATGGGACGAGTCATTGGAAACGTTCAAGTGGTTTGAGCAAACAGGCTCGTGGGAAGTCAACTTCCCAGCGTGGGAGAGAATCCTGGCAGTGTACGTTGGAGCAGTAGCTATGTTCGCCCTGTCTAAGCGTCTGAAGAAAAGGTATGGTTTTTTTTTGGAAACGATGAAGTTAAATGATTGAGAAGTTGGTTACATTTGTATCATTGTTATGAAGTATTCCGTTTCTGCAGCTTTCAGAGTGGAAAAAACTTATTATTTCAAAAAAAATTTCTATTAGAAACTGTTTTTCACATTAGGTACTCTGAAAACAAAATGCTGTACTTGTGTACAACATGTGCTACAGTGCATGTACAGCATACGCTGTAAATAACTTACGGCACATGCTGTACATAGAGATATTTCTTACGGCAAATGCTGTACATAGAGATATTTCTTACGGCAAATGCTGTACATAGAGATATTTCTTACGGCACATGCTGTACTTAGAGATATTTCTTACGGTACATGTGCCGTAAGTTATCTACAGCGCATGTTGTACACAAGTACAGAATTTTGTTTTTAGAGTAGTTCCACTTTTCTCATCTGTGTTTTACTTTCAACCTGCGAAAATCAATGATGTTTGGATAAAAACTTCCATAAAGAAAAGTAAAAACCTCCATAAAGCATAATATTCATCCTCCCTTTCTCAATTAAAAAACAAGTTTCAGACACGGAATCGTTGACGAACGACAAGAGCTCGAAAAAGCTTGCAACGACTGGCTGGCAGCGATTGGGGACAGGAAATTCCTGGGAGGGAATAAGCCGAATTTGGCTGACCTTGTGAGTTTTTTGTAGAGTTGAGTTTTGATCAATTTTCAAGGAATTGAGCGGTTTCGTGAAATGAGTTATATCAAGTAGAATTTTTTTATCTTAAAAAGTAACGTTTCATTCGAACTTACAGAAGAATAGTTTCATTGATTCTACAAAATTCAAATTCTTTGAGAATACTTGACAAATAATCGAGGTATATTTCTGTAACAGTCCAGTTGGAATTCGTCTTCAATTTTTTACTCAAAGTATTTCTGAAAAACAAAGAATGATATTTAACAATAATAAATAGGTAAAATTAGAATTAATAATAATAATAATAACTTTATTCCTTGAAAATAAATTCAATCATTATCTGAAATTTTTCGATTTATTCTAGGACTACCTACAATTTCACTGGTATCGAGGTGGGGAGAGATGGAGATGTTTAGAATAAAAGTGATTCGCGGCAAAATTTTCTACATGATCAATATTTTTAAAAAATCAAATCAATAATTAATGTTTGCAGTCTCTCTACGGCGCCATGAACTCGTTTGTCGGATGCGCGGCTTTCAAGGAGGTGATCGAGAAGCATAAGATCATGGACTGGTTCACGGCGATGAACAAGGCTGTCAATTCACATGAAGGTAGACAACTGGTAGAAGCACGTTCGACGTAGTTTTCCCAACGGTTTTTTTTGTCATTTTTAAGACAATTATGAAAAATGACATGGAGAAAGTTTCATTAGATGGGTTCGTTCCACCTTCTTCCAGTCGTTTTTCAACGTTTTTGGATAGTTTTAGTCAGAATTAGTGTTGTTCCTGATTGTTTTTCACCCATATAATCGCCTGTAGCTTTACACTTATTGTTACCATGTTTCTTCTGTCATAAATCGTTTGTTTCGAGTTTTTATCGTTGGTTTTACTTCGTTTCATGACGATTATTATCTAGGTTTTTATAATTTTTTTGCATATTGAAAGCGTTTTTACAGATGAGAACAGAAGGTATTTCCTTATGTGAAAAGCAGTTTTTGACAGAAGCCCTTAAGAATAACAAGGTTATTTTGTTTTCTTTTTTTTTGAAAATGACAAATACGGTAATATTTTTCGATCCTCCTGTTTAAGGTTAGTAAAGGTGATAGAAATAATAGAAAAAATAGTTTATTGGGTGAAAAAGAAGACACAAAACAGCTGAATAGTTACATTCGACTTTGATATCATTATTTTTCAAAAAAGTTTGAGCGTCAAATAAAATGTAGAAAAAGAACACAGTGACCATTTATCATTGATTGAAAATTCATTTGAATTTGAAAAAAAGAGGGAAACAACATGAATGGAAACGACCTGTCAAAATTCATATTATAGAATGAAAACACGCACATTGCGGCAAACGCAGTTGAAAAGTGTAAGCAAAGCAAGTCGATATAGTTGATCAAGTTTCAGTTACTGTAGTTCAAAATTTTTCTTTCCGCACTTTTTTCCCTAGATTCACAAATCGTAACGGAAAAATGTTTGAAGTAGGTAAAACTATCGTTGGGAACAGTCCGCAACGTTCAATATGTTTAGTGAAACATTTATCAAAGTACAAACACTTTCGAAAATGAAAGCGGAGGTCGGCAAAGCGGTTGCGAGGCGGTTATATTGTCTTATGCCTGTGCCTTGGTGTGACACGTTATATTTGGAAAAAAGATGTAACAACGCCGAATTCAGCGTCTCGATCTGCGAACTCGCGATGAGTTTCGTGACGTAAAAGTGGTGGTAGGAGCCGAGTTTGGGACGGCGATCTGCACTATTGGCAAGACGAAAGTGATGAGTGCAGTCACTGCAAGTATTCAAGAACCGTCTGCCATGAGGCCGCACAAGGGAGTCGTTGCAATTGATCTGGATCTAAGCCCGATCTCGAACCTTGGTATGGTTTCATGAAAAAAATTGAAATTTTCAAGCCGACAATTTTCATTTTCAAAAACCGAGCGAAAATTGAGGGATTTTTTCTTTTCATATCTTTTCAATTTACTATACTAGAAATTGATTGATTTTGATTCTGAAAATATTTTGGCAGAAGTGATTTCAGAGCTTTAAAACTGCATCTTGAAAAAAGATTATTTTCATGGGAAAAAATAGAACTATAAAATTTTAAAAATCGAGATCGTTTTTGTTCACATGTCAAAAACGATTTGTGACAATTTTTCAAAAATCTGATGAAAAATTGAATTTTTTAAGTGTGATGACTGGAAACAAGCTTGATTTTGTTCTTCCAATGAAGTTCTGAATTCAAAATGTTCAGGTCACGAGCACGATCGTCTCGGAAACAAAGGAATGGAACTGACGCGGCTCCTGGAGCTGATCATCAGAGACTCTCGATGTGTCGACGTCGAATCTCTTTGTATAAGAAGCGGAAAAGAGGTGTGGAAACTGCGAGTCGACGTCCGTGTTTTGGATGACGACGGTTCACTTCTCGACTGTGCTTGTCTAGCTACAGTAACCGCCCTCAGACACTACAGAAGGCCCAACGTCACCGTGGAACCGCATAGAACTGTACTGGTGAGCTTATTGGATACTTCTGACAAATTCTAAAATTAGTTGCAATATTCGAATTATCAAATTTCAGTTTTAAAAACTCCTAGTTAAATCCACTTTTTCCATTGATTCGCGCGATTTTTGATGATTTACTTTTACTCGTTTTGAATTACACCTCGGCACCTCGCACACCTCCGCAAAAGCATAAGACAATATAACCGCTTCGCAACCGCTTTGCCGACCTCCGCTTTCAGTTTCGAAAGTGTTTGTACTTTTATAAATGTTTCACTTGATATAATGAACGTTGCAGACTGTTCCCAACGATAGTTTTACCTACTTCAAACATTTTTACGTTACGATTTGTGAATCTGGGACGAAAAAAAGTAGGAGAAGTAACATTTTTTGAACTACAGTAACTGAAATTCGATCTTCTCGGTTGATTTTCTTTGCTTACATTTTTCAACCTAAAATTTTTCTTCCCCTCTTTTTTTCATCCCAGATTCACAAATCGTAACGCACATAGCTTCCTCTACCTGTAAACAAGTCTGACCTCCGTAAATCGGGTACTTAGTACCGTAGCAGTTTCGCCTTGAAATACAAGAACGGTTTACGTAATGAGCCTTTAATTTCAGAATGGACTGAAAGTAAGAATAATAATTTAAATCCACAAATATCTAACTGTTCGTTGTGAGAGTCCCGACCCTACCGTACTCATTCTGCAAAATTGAGATTGGAGCGCGTTTGAAAACGGCCATGCTTCTAGCGATATATGTGTAACGGAGAAATGTTTGAAGTAGGTAAAACTATCATTGGGAACAGTCCGCAACGTTCAATATGTCTAGTGAAACATTTATTAAAGTACAAACACTTTGGAAAATGAAAGCTGAAGTCGGCAAAGCGGTTGCGAAGCGGTTATATTGTCTAATGCCTTTGCCTAGGTGTCGACCAGTGCACCGACGGTTATTTAATTGAGTTGGGTACGCCTGTTTTGGTTTGAAAGTGGTACACAATATCGTATAGCAGGTTAACAATAAGTTTAGCACACTCAATGGGAGCAGGCGCCAGTCCCTCTGAACATTTATCACATGCCGATCTGCGTCACCCTGGGTCTGCTGGACAAGGGAGACCAATTGGTGATGGATCCAACGGACAAGGAGCTCCAGTGCCTGTCTGGTAGTCTTGTTGTGGCGTGTAACAAGAGAAAAGAAGTGTGCGCATTGCATCAATCGACCAATCTTGTGCTGAATTCTGCGACGGTTAGTTTTTCTTCTGAATGGAAGAGAGAAAACTTACATATTTATTTCTTTACATGCCATTTTTCGTGGGAATAATTCGGGACGATGTTGAGGAATCTGGATGAAAGAGGTGTGTCGATCTCAGCGTCCCACATAAATTTTCTTTTGGTTCTCAAAACTCGACTGATCTTTTTTCCAATAATTCCAGTTTTCTATTATTTCGAGCACAGCCCACCCGCGGCAAACGCAGTTGAAAAGTGTAAGCAAATAAAATTGATAGAGTAGATCAAATTTCAGTTACTGTAGTTTAAAAAAATTTTGTTTTTCCTGTCTTTTTTCATCTCAGATTCACGAATCGTAACAAGAAAAATGTTCGAAGTGGGTAAAACTATCGTTGGGAACAGTCCGCATGATTCATTATGTCAAGTAAAATATTTATTGAAGTACAAACACTTTCGAAAATGAAAGCGGAGGTCGGCAAAGCGGTTGCGAAGCGGTTTTATTGTCTTATGCCGTTGCCTAGATGTGCAGCCTAGAATTTTAAGCTGGTGAAGAATGTCTACGGCGGAAGACCTGCATATTGATGAAATTTAATAGACATATTTCTGAGCTGAAGAAAAAAAACGTCGGCTAGAGACCTCATGATGAGATTTAATAATCATAATTTTGCAGATGGAGCAATGCGTCAGACTGGCGATGGCCCGCGGTGAGCACATTTCCAGAATGATTGACGAAGTTCTGGCAGCGGACACGCGAGAACGAAGCGCGTACATAAAGTCGCAAGGGTTCGCGGTCACTGTCCCGGATCAACTGCTCAGTGCGTCTGCTACCTCGACCAGCAACATTAATGCGCCGAAAGACGTCAAACAGCCGGTTGAGAAGTTACGCGTGCAGCCGAGTCTCATTATCAATGTAAGATTTGCCGGAGTTCTCCCCCTCTAACTCTCTCTCTCTCTCTCTCTCTCTCTCTCTCTCTCTCTCTCTCTCTCTCTCTCTCTCTCTCTCTCTCTCGCTTTTTCTCTTTCTCTCCCTCTCTCTCTCTCTTTTTCTCTCCTTCTGTCTCTGTCTCCCTCTCTCTTTCTGTCTCTCTCTCCTCCTCTCTCTCTCCCCCTCTCTCTCTCCCCCCTCTCTCTCTCCCCCTCTCTCTCTCTCTCTCTCTCTCTCTCTCTCTCTCTTTCCTTTTTGTCAACTATGAAAGTTAAAAAAAAACTGGACGAAATTCGAATTTTTCGTCAGCTAAAAATTTCAAGAAAAACGGATCGACTTTAAAATTTAACTATGCAAGTTTTCAAAATGAATCAAAATTTTAAAAAATTGATGTCAACTATGAGAAACATTTACATGTTAATCAATTATTAATTTTTAAAAACGATCTCAAAAATGACTATTCGTGTTTTGTCTGAACCAAGAACCAAGGCTTCCTTCAGTTTTTGAGCTTAAAAAACACCGCAATATTATTTTTCAAAACGGTCTTGCGATAAATGAACGGAATATTTATACATGATTTCCAGGAGGACTTTCTCACCAAAGACGCTACAAGAATGGAAGAAGTCGCCGAAGATGAGGCGATCGCCATGCAAGTTGAGAGCATTCAGAAGGCCGTAACTGATGTTGACTTGTCCAGTCAGAAGGTCAACTCCAGAAAGGTATTTTTGTCGATCCTAAATGGGTAAATTTATGAGAAAGTTGTTCCTTGGAGATTTCTCTATGTCAGGAAGTTGCGTTTTTCTTATTGGAGAAGTCTTGTGGATCCTGAGCTTCATTTTCTGTTCAAAATGTTACATAAGTAAGAGCTTTGTCTCAAAATTGAACGAAACTTTGAAGAAATTACCTCGTTTAAACGGATAACCTACTGAAAGTTCATCGCTAACGAGCTGAATACAATAAAACCTGAAGCAAGACTCATTGAATGTTTCAGAGGGAAGTCGAAGAGGTTGACGCCTTGCTAGAAGGCTTAGATGATCTGGATGGAGAAGACGAAGTGATGATTCTAGACACGAAATTGGACGAACCTGTAGCACCAGCAGAAGCGGACGACTCTCTGCTGAAGGCGAAAAGAAAGAAGAAAAAGCTTTGAGTTTGTTTATTTTTTTGCTCAAAAACCCTTTATTGTTGATTTTTATTGTTTTCAAGTAAACCATACATCTTTATGTACATGGAAAACAATATCAAAAACTGAACAATAACTGGAATACTATAGGTTTTCTCGACGGAAATGAGACAAAAATAGGTTGGAAATATTGATCGAAAAAATTCGATTGACCAAAAAATCATCCCAATTGATTGATCACCGATGCGGCTTGCGCATCTGTTGGAGTACCAGTAACAAGGGTGCTCAGTACCGAATTCGTCTGTAAGTTTCCGTAAGGTTCGATGCAAAGTGAACTTACAGTACACCTGCATTCACAGTAAGTTCCCGCATTTATGGTGATCGGAGTCAGGGTGCCGGTGTCGTTGCGCACGACATCAATGGCGCGGCTGCCGACCACGCAGTTGGCGAAACCTGAAGAAAGGTGTAGAGAGAAAGAGATCGATAAACAGATTTACCACTAAGACAAGCGGTATCAGAAGTGTCACAGATCAGCTCGTTCACGTACTGTGGACTGTAGTTATCCGGAAGCTTACGCCAAACCCAGCACGAAGAGCACAAGGCGACAGTACCCGTCGAGTCTGTTGTTACTCCTTTCACCGAGCAGGATATTTTGTACCGAGTTCCTGAAGCGATCTCTCTCTCTCTCTCTTTTTTTTTTCTCTCTCTCTCTCTCTCTCTCTCTCTCCTACCCAAAACAATTTCAGCGGGTGACTGAGTAGTGGTCGTAGTAGACGTCGCCTGACGCCCACGTCTTCTAGTCGTCCTCGGAATCGCACGTTTGCCACGTGGTGGACACTCCTTACACGGGTGCTTCGTGGTCATCTCCTCGGAAGAACCAAAAGAAACATCTGAATATTTTGGATTGGGGAAAGTTTGTTCTCACACACCTTCGTGGGCCTCATCCTTGGCGAACTGATACTTTGTGCACACGAGGCTGGAGTTTTGGACCTGGTTTGAAGAGATTCCATCAATTGTGTCATCAAGAACTAGATTGGTCATGCCCACTTGCATCAAACGTTGTTTGAGCTGCTCACGACAAAGTTGACACTCGGATGTCAGACAGTTGGGATCCTTCTGAAGACGAGGGCTACTACAACTATGAGGCGCAGTCGTTAGAGTTCGCAAACTCGAAAGTTGGAATGCCCTTAAGCAACACTCGCACTTTGTAACTCGAAGAAACTAATCACAGGAGCCTTCAATTTGTGATTCCGTTGTTCTACAACACTCAGGAAATGATATTGTATAGGTTCCGAGAGATTCGGAGACACAAAATTTTTGACCCCTAAAATCACATAAGGCTATAGCTCATGGATTTTTTCGATTTTGGGTCCAGAAAAAAATGTTCAGATTATGATTGATATCGGTTAAGAAACAATTGAGAGTCTGAATAAAGCTACTCTAACGTGATTCTAAGCCTTCGTTCTTCTGTTACAGTACTCGAAAGTTGGAATGCCCTTAGGCAACACTCGCTCTTTGTAACTTGAAGAAACTAATCAAAGGAGCCTTCAATTCAAGATTCCGTTGTTCTACAACACTTAGGAAATGATATTGGATAGGTTCCGAAAGATACGGAGACACAAAATTTTTGACCCCTAAAATCACATAAGGCTATAGCTCATGGATTTTTTCGATTTTGGGTCCAGAAAAAAATGTTCAGATTATGATTGATATGGGTTAAGGAACAATTGAGAGAGAAAGACTCGAAAATAAAATTTTTAACTCACATCTTGAACTGGGTCTGGCAACGTCAGATCGGGAAACGAAGCAACTGCTTCATCCAAGGTCGCTGCTTGTATTCTGGAGTCGTAGCCGAGACAATTCGAGGAACTCTTTGATTGAACACAAGAACATTGCTGAACGAATTAATCTCTCTCTCCCTCTCTCTCTCTCTCTCTCTCTCTCTCTCTCTCTCTCTCTCTCTCTCTCTCTCTCTCTCTCTCTCTCTCTCTCTTTCTCTTTCTCTTTCTCTTTCTCTCTCTCTCTCTCTCTCTCTCTCTCTCTCTCTCTCTCTCTCTCTCTCTCTCCTTCTCTCTCTCTTTCTCTTTCTCTCTCTCTCTTTCTCTCTCTCTTTCTCTCTTTCTTTCTCTCTCTCTCTCTCTTTCTCTCTCTCTCTCTCTCTCTCTCTCTCTCTCTCTCTCTCTCTCTCTCTCTCTCTCTCTCTCTCCTTCTCTCTCTCTTTCTCTCTCTCTCTCTCTCTCTCTCTCTCTCTCTCTTTCTCTCTCTCTTTCTCTCTTTCTTTCTCTCTCTCTCTCTCTCTCTCTCTCTCTCTCTCTCTCTCTCTCTCTCTCTCTCTCTCTCTATTTCTCTCTCTCTCCTTCTCTCTCTTTCTCTCTCTCTTTCTCTCTCTCTCCCTCTCTCTCTCTCTCTCTCTCTCTCTCTCTCTCTCTCTCTCTCTCTCTCTCTCATTCTTTCCTACCTGCCCGTATCCGAAACGAAGAACAGCACACGAAACCAAGACGATGATCAATTTCATGCCGAAATGAACTGTGATAGACAAAAAACTATCAGCAGTCTCAGGCTGAACTTTCGTTTACTCAAGCAAAGTTTGCCCAACTCATCAAACCGAAATTAACTCCAATTGATGATGAGAAGGGTGCCTGATTTCTGGCTTTCACACAGGAATTCAAACGGATACTCATCGATGAGTAAGGGGAAAGAGCGAAAAACATTGGACTTTTGATTTTGGATAGTTTACGAGAGATTCGTAGACACTAACTCCATAACTTTTCGTAGACCGGCATTGGACCGTAGATGGGCGACAGTCATCCTGGACATCTGTCGCCCACTGACAGTCCATTCACGGTCCAGCTGTCGCCCATTTACGATTCAATGCCGGTCCAAATTTGGCACGCAGCGCAATCTCCCCGCCACCGGTCCATCTGTCGCCCATTTAAGGTCCGCCAAAAGTTTTGGAGTAAATTTTTGACCGCGAGAAATCACTTTGATTTTTTCGATTTTGGGTCCGGGAAAAGTCCTTGAGATTATTGTTGGAATCACTTCAGGAAGGTTTTACATTCAGAATAAACTAACTCTGACGCGAATATGACCAACTGGACTGAAGTTACAGTACTCGAGAGTCGCGGTAGCTCACGGCAACTCCCCCTCTTCCAACTCGAAGACACTCATCGGAGTGACCTCGGATTTGCGATCTCAATATTATAAACTAATTCTAACCCTGAACCATGTAAGGATATAGGCCATGGATCAATTTTTAATATAATGCATTGCAGTAAAACTAAAAATAGAAGTTTACTCACAGACTTTCGGACTAGAAATAATAACAAATCACATGCGGAAAGGACTGCAAATCGGTGAAGGGTGTGTGGGAATGTCGAGAAAATGCAACGGAAAAGTGAATTTAGCTCAGTGTGAAAAAGTGAGATCTTTTTTCGAAAACTGTCAAGAGTCTGGGTCATTTATGCGAGGTCGGTCGAGGCTGCATTCTTGTTACCATTCACTGAACTCGTAAACTCCGCCCACAGATGTAAAGCGTGCATAGAATTAGAACAAAAGTGTCCAGTGAACGGCTCGGGAACCTAAGATAAGTTTACTGAAGAGCTCGGGAATTGGTAGCACCTATACTTATTGTGTCAATCTATTACTACAGAGTTTTTAGTGCATTCTGGCAAAATGGAAGCTTCTGACGTCAAAATGCACAAAAACATTGGAAAATTCATTTGTGGCTCACTGAACAGCAAATCGTTGCTCTCTACCTTCAGGGAGCATCAGAGAAACACTTTTGTTGTTCATCCATATGAGCTTTGGTCGAAACGCGTCGGCAGATTGATTCGTGGGTATCGAAACCGTTGGTCCTTGTATGGTCTTCATCAATTTCATCTGATTTTGACCCATTCCCTAAAAATTTCTATTTCAATTCTTCCTTTCTATCGACTTGTTAACTTTGAAATTTTTCACAAATATCGATTTTTCTTATTGAAAAAATATTCAATGGTCCTTTTAATCTCAACTTAATCGCGTATAATCAAACTTCGTTCAATCAATTTTGCAATAGTGAGAAGCGCGTTTGAGATCGCTGGTTCAATTCCGTGACAAATCAATTTATTTTTGCTTTTTCTGGAATGTGTTTCTCAAAACTAACCAAAAACGTCTGTGATGTCTGGTAAAAGTTGAGCTTCCCATCTTGGGCTCCGTACGTAGCGAGGATTTTGCCGTCTTCGCTGAAGGAAACTGTCGAGACTGGACCACTATGACCCGGAAGAGACTGAAAATTATGGTGTGGAATATGGAACAGGTCACAGTACTGGTATGTTCTTCACCACTTTTACTCGGAAAAACCTAGTTCTTCTTCAAAAAACTTTTTTTTCTGTATTTTTGAGAAATGATCACACCCCAAAATGCTAAAACTTCATTGAGAGAGAGAGAGAGAGAGAGAGAGAGAGAGAGAGAGAGAGAGAGAGAGAGAGAGAGAGAGAGCGAGATAAATCATATACTGTGACTATTATATTTCTTGGATGCTTTTGAGAATTATAATTTTTTTGAGAAAAAAACCTATAAAAGGTAATAGGATGAGTTTTCACAATAAAAATCATGTAAAGTACACTATAGTGAAAACAACACTATCCTGTCATTATTCTGTCTATTTTCACGTTATGCGCATTAGTGGGACATGACGTCTTACTAGATGATACTTAACACTAGAGATGGATAGATAGATATAGTGAGAGAGAGAGAGAGAGAGAGAGAGAGAGAGAGAGAGAGAGAGAGAGAGAGATAGAGAGAAAGAAAGCAAGAAAGAAAGATAGAGAGAGAGAGAGAGAGAGAGAGAGAGAGAGAGATAGAGAAAGAAAGAAAGAGAGAGAGATAGAGAGAGAGAGAGAGAGAGAGAGAGAGAGAGAGAGAGAGAGAGAGAGAGAGAGAGAGAGAGAGAGAGAGAGAGAAAGAAAGAGAGAGAGAGAGAAAGAGAGAGAGAGAGAGAGAGAGAGAGAGAGAGAGAGAAAGAAAGAGAGAGAGAGAGAAAGAGAGAGAGAGAGAGAGAGAGAGAGAGAGAGAGAGAGAGAGAGAGAGAGAGAGAGATAGAGAGAAAGAAAGCAAGAAAGAAAGATAGAGAGAGAGAGAGAGAGAGAGAGAGAGAGAGAGAGAGAGAGATAGAGAAAGAAAGAAAGAGAGAGAGATAGAGAGAGAGAGAGAGAGAGAGAGAGAGAGAGAGAGAGAGAGAGAGAGAGAGAGAGAGAGAGAGAGAGAGAGAGAGAGAAAGAGAGAGAGAGAGAAAGAGAGAGAGAGAGAGAGAGAGAGAAAGAGAGAAAGAAAGAAAGAAAAAGAGAGGGAGAGAGAAAGAGAGAGAAAGAGAAACGGAGAGAGAGTGCAGAAAAACCCACATGTGTCTTGGTCGTCTTGAGTTCATGCACGACGGTACTTCCACTTTTGCCACCAAACGCGATTCTGCGAGTCGGCGTGCAGTAGGAAACATTGTAGAACTGTTTCATGGGCGGGAAGACTTCATTGAGCGGCTTGTGTTTGAGGAGATTTGGATCGAGACAATGGACTAGGATGTCGCCAACCGGCAACATCATCTCTTCCACTGACCTGTGTCTCTTCTCGCACAATTCTTCAACCACTTGCAGAACCTGAAACACAATTTTCAGTGGCGGACCTGATCTTTTTTTTTTTCTCTTTTTTTGCTCGATTTGAAATTTCAATATGAGATTTGAGAAAATATTAGTAAATTCTGCACATTTTTCAAGTTTATTCTCTGAATATCACTCTCTCAAAATCCTGAATAATTCTCCTAATTTTTTCTTGACTCTCCACAAATATCTGGAAAAATCACGAAAACTTAAATTCCAACTATTTTCAATACACTTCGTTTACCATCATCGTGAAGAACGTTCGAATATTAAAAAAAAGAAAATTCAACCGACATATATTCTCTTCGTTTTGCGGCATAAATGTTTTAATTTAATGAAAATATGTTATTTCGAGCGAAATAAATATAATAAAATATTATCTGAGATAATTTTCAATTTAAATAAAAATAACCTCATTTTTCGACTTGAGAAGTGGGCTCTCAACAGTGTGTTGGATAGTTTGATGCTGTGCGGCTGCGTTATACCTTGCTACCTGGAAATATGACATTAATTCTTGAAAAGTTTTAATTGATCAAAACATTCTGGAAATTTTCATGATCAAAGTCAAAATTCTTCGTTTTTTCTCTAATCTCCCCTTTCTGGAGATGAATTTTGTCTTTGTAACCTGTCAAGCGGTGGACAAACTTTTCAATCGCGGTAAAACTGTTTTTCTGTTTTCAATATTCTTCTGACAGGTTGTCAAAAAGGTTTGTTTTTCATGCTGTGAAAAAAACAATTCTGATATTTTTTCTTCCCAAAAAATTTCCTACAATAGAAAACACATTCTTTATTATTGTCTTTCTACAAATTTTTCTCTAACCGCAATTTTTCTCAAATTTATAAACTCAAGAAATACCTCCATGCTGAGAGCAGTTAACAACGCCGGTGGTCTTGCTAGCGCAATCTGGGACAATGCTTGTCTCGCTGTACGGCTGGCGTCTGCAATCGGCTGAAGCGGTGTTCCGATCACTGGTCGCGGCAGCGAACGATCGCTTGAGGCAAGGTCGAGCAGTCCTAGAAGTACCTGAAATGGACTTTTTGGCAATTGTATACTTTCTGGCTACAAATTTCAGTCCAGTTCGGAATTTAGAAAGAAAAGCTACTCTATGCAAATACGGTTTATTAAAGTGGAAAATTGTAAAAAGTAAATTTTGAAAAATTTCAATTTTTTTGAATCGGAAAAATTAAAATTCTGATCTCACTCGATATCTAAACGGAGCTCATGTTGATCGGCAATTAACATTTAAAAAAACAAAATTAGTCACTATTATTTTTGAAATAAATTGTTGATGCAAAGCGTCCGCGACGCGTCTATAAAAAACCTTGGATATTTCCAGATGAGGCTCCCAATGGACAAATCCTCTTCCGAGCAGATCGATGGCGGCCCTTCGCAATGGTGAATAAACAGGGAGAAGGACGGATGGTGCTGCCACCAAGAGTTCCAGCAGTGACAGAGCTGTTGCGCGAGTCAGATCCGATCGGTGGAGGTCGTCACCAAACTCGGCTCCGATCACTGCCAGAAGAATGATCGACGTTGCTTGATTCCGACGAACTTGTTGAACGCCTGATTCACCTCCGTCAGCGGTCGCCGGCTCTGAAATTCGATAGTTACACACAAAACTTGCAAGCTCCGGAAAATAATAAATGTGATCTAAAGATTATGTCTGAATTGAAGTTCATTTATGTTCTTTATAGCACATTTAAATGTGATTTATTACTATTCTTCACTTTTGAAATGTCTAATCTTTAAATGACATCCGGTGTACATTCAAATATTCTTTGAAGTCATCTCAGAAACACCTAATATTTAAATGGAATTCAAAGGTGCCATAAAGACGTCTTTAATTAATATTTGGAAAAAATAATGGCATTTAAAGGTGCCATAAAGAAATTTAAATGGTCTTTAAAAAATCTTATGGCACCTTTGAATCACATTTATTATTTTCTGGAGAGGTTTCATCTTTTTCAATGCAAATTGCGATAAATTGTACAAAAAGTAAGATTTTCTCCATTTTTAGTGAGAAATTGTAGTTAAACATGTTATTTTCTGCCATTTTGTCAGTTTAAGTTATATAATTTAGAATTTTTTTTTATTTTTAGTAGATTTCTGCAAATTCTGTGGTAAACAAGTGACTTTCAATCAGATTTTTTCAGTGTATTTTTGCTAAATCAATGCGGAAATATTGATTTTTCTATCGGTAATCATCTCAGAAAAGCTCAATTTTTCAAAAAAAAAAACGGCCACAAACTGAATTTTCATATTAATAATGTGAAATTCCTAAGATCTGATGGATTCTTAAGAACGAAAATAAAAATCTATCAGAAATAACCTGGGATTCTGACCGACGCAACATTTGGTGGCGACGTTTTCTGTCTTGGCGGGATTGGTGGCGGCTGTGTAGTGGCGGAGATGGTGGAAGATGATTGCAACTTTGATCCAAATATGGAAATTTCATCGTCGAGCAGCGGTGGCAAGAATGGAGCCCATGACTCGAGCAGCCTTTTCCGACCATCTGATCCGAGACGACTCAGCTCTTTGATCAACAGCGCTTGGGCTGCTTCGCGGATCTCTAGACAACTATCCTGCCATCTGAATAAAGCTAATTCATTCACTTTTCTATTATAATGAGGAGTGACCGAATATTTTGCCCCGCATCTTTTTTTACTCCAATTGCAACAAAAATGTTTAGTTCATAATCCTTCTAAAAAATTCGTTAGATTATTTTTCAGTCATAATTTGATGCAAAAAACTCGTTTTTTTAAGTAAGAAAAATAATGGCATTTGATGGGATGCGATTTACTAATTGCCAAAAACAATTTGATCAAGACAAAATAGTTCAAATTGATTTTTATCTGAAAAATAAGAATGATTCCAATTATTTGAAATTTAAAATCAATTTTGAAAAAAAAACATTATTTCTAAAAACATTAAAAAGTACGACAGGAAAATTACATATTCCAAAAATAACAATTTTGATGAGATTTTTTCAATTTTGAAAAATACCTTCTCGCGAGCATTTCAATGCTCGGTGCTGCATAACTGCTTCTCGGTCTCACGTGTTCAGGAAGCAACGCGCAGTGCAACGCGGCAACCAGACTCCAACCTTGCTTCATTTGCTGCCTTTCGAGCGCGGTGTTCTCGGTTTGTGGTTCAGATGGGTATGAGGCAGTCACACTTCTGCGGGCTTTTCTGAAAAAAACTGAATGAGAGAGAAGAGAGGGAAAAACATTAACTGTGACTATTATTTTCCATGAATAAAAATTCTTTTGAGAATTCAAATTTTCTTTAGAAAGAACCTATCAGAAAGTACATAGTACGATGAGTTTTCACATTATACATATCTAGCAAAAAGTCTGACCGATTTCAAACGCGCGCCAGTCGCGTTTTTGTAAAATGAGTACGGTAGGGTCGGGACTCTCGCAACGAACAGTTAGATCTTTGTGGATTTAAACTATTTTTTTATTTTCAGTCCATTCTGAAATTAAAGGCTCATTACGTAAATCGTTCTTGTAAAGTACACTATAGTGAAAACAACTGTAGTTAGTCTAAAATTGTTTAGTTTTCCACACATTCGATGGTAAAATAATGATATCTGAAGCGGCTAGAATCACTCACGTAATCTGCTGCACCGAGTTGTGCATCTCCATCAATGTGTTTGCGGCTGCGATGATCGCGAGCAGATGGTTCGTGTTGAGAGAGTGACTTGCTTGCCAACGCGTCTTCCTGGCGAACGAATCAAAGTCTCGTGTGAAGCGCGATGGGAGGCTGACACACATTTCACCTGAAGTTTCAATATGACAAAACTGACAAACTTTACTCCCACTTTTATTTTTTCGATTCCCACTGACATGGGAATGCTACCAAGAATTGACGAAATTGTAAGGTCTGACTGGGTTCTAGGGTTCTCAAATATGCTGAAGATGAGGAAAGGAAGGGCGGGAGAAAGTAAAACAGACTCGTTTTGATGTGATTCGAACCCTCGCCCTTTCGCGACAAAAACTTATGCTCTAACCACTCAGCCAGGTTACACGAGATCGATCACTTCATGAGTACTAATGTCTTTAGGTTCTCTCGTGTAATTGCATTAGTTCTAAAATCCATTGAAGAGGTTCTTCTAGCATCAATTATATTGGACGATTAGAGAGAGAGAGAGAGAGAGAGAGAGAGAGAGAGAGAGAGAGAGAGAGAGAGAGAGAGAGAGAGAGAGAGAGGGGGAGAGAGAGAGAGAGAGAGAGAGAGAGAGAGAGAGAGAGAGAGAGAGAGAGAGAGAGAGAGAGAGAGAGAGAGAGAGAGAGAGAGAGAGAGAGAGAGAGAGAGAGAGAGAGAGAGAGGGATAGGGATCGCATGTTAGTCCAGCCTTTTCAACATGAAAAATCATGGCGAAACGATGTTTTCATAATTTTCAAAATAATCTGTTTTTGTACTCCGAGTTTTCTTGAGACTTCTCTATTGCTGGAGTAGACACGAGTAGAGTTATACTTTCAAAGTTATTTTCGATAACAAAAAAAAGTTCTATAAAAAGTTTGAGACGATGCACACCAGAAAACTCATCCAATTCTAGGTTGACGATTCTACGATCTTAGGTCAGGATGCTTATTTAGTTAAATCTCCATTCAAAAAAAACTATTTGAACCATAAAAATTGGAAAGAGTATCCCCAAAAGGTTCCAAAAATATGATAAAAAAGAAAATTGTCGATTATACGAACTACAGCCTAGGAGCACACGCGCAAAGTCGTGTTAATATACTTTGTAGTTGTAGTTCTTAACTCTGTAGACCATTTATCATTCATCTTCTAGACCTATTCCAACGGTTCACATAATCTCCGTAGCCTGGTTAACTTCATACCATGGTGTGAACTGACACTTTGGTGATTTAGGGTAACCGGTGACACCTCCATCCTTTCCATTGGCGCTATTTCTAATTCTCATGACCGAAAAATTGATTGATGCAGGTGTGATAGTGCTAAAGGCGTGGGCGTCATCAATTTTGGAGGCGTGGCTTAGCGTTCAGAAGCGTGGCGAATCCGTATAAAAGAGCTCGTAGAGAGCTAAACGACAATCTCATCGGTCTTCAATATCTTCTAGTTTATGTTCTCACCTAGCTTGATCAACTCAAACATTTCATCATTCGTGTAAAAGTTATTTTCTTCTCTTATCATATGCTCAGATATCTTCTCTTCAATCCTCTATTTGTATATTCTTTCTCAGTATCTCTTATATCAGAATTTCAGAATGAACTGCTCTAAGAACCTTGAAGTAGCTATCACTTCCAATAACGTTGGAGCTTCTGAGCCGGTGAGCTCAACTTCCAGCATAGAGAAGAAGCCAGAAGTAGTGGAGACCAAGAAGCCAGAAAGAAAGAGAAAAGCTCAGGACGACGAGGTAAGCCATATTTTCTTTTACCATCATCTCTAAATTTCTTTTTTCAGACAATCGAAGAAATGACGCGGCGTTGCGACTATGCCGCGTACTGCCAGAGCAAGAAGAGGGCAAGAAGATGCCTGGAAATCGAAGTGCGACAGATGGAACTTGAAAAGGTGAGTTTTCTTCGACCGCTATGACCAACCGCGACGCAGTACATTGATAATCACAAGAAAGTTACAGATTTCCCCGTATGAAGAGTTTCAAGCGGAATACGAAATCTACGCGGCAAGAGTAATGGAAAATTTCCGGAAGCACCACGGCACATGGTACCAGAACCTTCGATGATCCATTGAGTTTAATTTTATATCAGTGTGATTTGTATTATGGTGTTGCTTATGTGATTTAGTTGTATGAATAAATATGATCTATGGAAGTGAGTTTTGATGATTTCATAGAGGGGTTGTTTAACTTTTATGCGGGAATTCATATACAGAAGCGAACAAAATTCTAGCAACTTTTCATTTCGAACTTCGTAATACTTACGCGATCACCATTTCTTTGAAACCACTCCAAACGTCCAGAAATAAGAGAATTGAGTTGCCTTTGTCGTTTTCAACAAATTTTAAACTTTCTCAATTTTCTGTTTCTTATAATAATTTATTATTATTGAACATAAAACAAATAGTTTTAAAATGAGAAAACCCTTTGAGAAGTAGTGAACGAAAACATGAGTATGTTGTAAAAAAAAACTTTTTTAATCGGAAAACGATTGAAAGCAACTAATTTCCTATTGTTTAAATGTTTTTACGATATGTTAATACTAGTCCTGTAAGTCCCTCGTATAGTACACAAGTACAGTCTGCCAGGGATTTTTCCTCCAATGGTAAATTCGAAAAGCTCACCTTGCTTTGAGATATTTCCGAAATAAATCTCATGGAACGGCTTGTGCAGTGACAGTTTCTTGCGACAGACTTCGTCCAAATCTTCGTCCAACCCCCATGCATGTAGCATGGAGAGCATAAGGCGAGCGACATCCAGGTAGAAATTGACTTCGAACTGCCATGTTAGTCGTCTGCAAGGACTTTCCGTTGTATGATGCTAGGCCTTGCACACTGCGGCAAACGCAGTTGAAAAGTGTACGCTAAGCAAATCGATATAGTAGATCAAATTTCGGTTACTGTAGTTCAAACAATTTTACTTTTCCTACTTTTTTTTGTCCCACAGTCACAAATCGTAACCTAAAAATGTTTGAAGTAGATAAAACTATCGTTGGGAACAGTCCACAACATTCTTTATGTCAAATGAAATTTTTATTAAAATACAAACACTTTCGTAAATGAAAGCGGAGGTCGGCAAAGCGGTTGCGACGCGGTTTTATTGTCTTACTCCTTTGCCGAGGTGTGCGTTGACTTACAAACTATCAATTTTGAAAAAAAAGAAATTTTAGTTTTTTTTTTGCATTTCGCCAGAAAAAATGTTCAGTTTATCGCCAAACTGAAATATATTTCGAGTTCATAAATTTTTCCGAACTCCCGAGATCCGTTCGAAACTTATCACCTCTGTGACGATCTATCAACAGCCACAACATGTTTTGTATGTACAGTGACATTTTCTTCATGAATTTGCAATTTTTCATTTCAAAAATAAATTTCGATGAACTCTGATGCCACGTGAAAGCGGTTTTACCTATACCCATGCAAAAAACTCACTTCGAAAGGCCGGTGATACCACTTCCAGTCTCCTGATTCTCCTTGGCCGCTTTTCTGCTGGCACTGTCTAGAGAGTCCAGATTGAGAATACCGGCGATGAGTGATCCGACTTCAAACTGGATCATGTGTGCACCTTGTTCACACCCAGGTAATGGTGTTATACTCATTGGTGGGCCAAACTTGAGTGCAGTACTCGCTTTCACTTCTTCGTGACCTTAATGGTTTTTTCATCAATGAGGATGACTTCGTGTTATATCTGTTCTACCAGACATAAAAATCAGTAATTTTCAAAATTATTATGGAAGTTAAATTTCCAGTCTTCATTTATATTATCAGAAATGCTTTTCTTACTGAATTTTGACTAACTATCTATAAAAAATTCCATTTCGAGTCTTTTTATGTTAAAAAACATCAAACCACTGATGAAAATGATTCGACTCCAACTTGTTTAAAATGTAGAACCCAAAATCAAGAGTTCCCTCAGGAAAGTCATTAGAAAAGAGTAGTCAGATTATCTTTCAAATTCAATTTTTAGACTTTAATAAAAAAAATACTGCCAGACTTGATTTATGTCACAAAAACATAACAAATCGAAAAAATGGCATAGTTCTCTTTTCTCTTCTACTAATTATTAGTAAAAAAAATCAAATTTTGATCTCCAGAAATCGATGTGATAATACAATAGTGAACTCAAACTTTACCTTTCTTTGAAAGAAAAATATTCAATTTAAATCTTTCGATCAAAAAAACGTAGTTAGAATAGAACACACCGCGGCAAACGCAGTTGAAAAGTGTAAGCAAAGCAAATCGATAGAGTAGATCAAATTTCAGTTACTGTAGTTCAAAAATTTAACTTTTCCTACTTTTTTTTCACCCCGGGTTCACAAATCGGAACGGAAAAATGTTTAAAGTAGATTAAACTATCGTTGGGAACAGTCCGCAACGTTTATTATGCCAAGTGAAACATGTATTGAAGTACAAACACTTTCGAAAATGAAAGCGGATGTCGGCAACGCGGTTGCGAAGCGGTTTTATTGTCTTATGCTTTTGCCGAGGTGTGTACGCGATTTAGTTGAGATTAAAAAGACCATTGAATTTTGCCTTTGCCTAGATGTGTAGAATAGTCAGCTCTTTTTTCTCCGATATTTGATGAAATTAATTCAATTTTAGAATTTTCAAAAGTTACCATGAACAGGCGTCGTCGCTCCACTAGAACCAACAACCTTCTGCTTGACCGCATCGATATTTTTGTTCTTGAGCGCTCGGATCAACTGAACGGCGTGGTTGGCGCTGGTTTCGTCGGTTCCTTCTTCCACTCCAATCTGCTCATCGCACGCTGCCATCACATCTTCAGCCACTAGGCCGTAAATTATCCGATCGATATTTGCTGAAATTCTCATTAAACAACACAAAATTCCTATTCTAAACACAATTTTCTCCACCTCTATTAATAATTCCGTTGAAATATGGCAAATCGTCATTCAAAAATTGACTATTTTTAAAACCGCTTTTATCATTTACGGAAAACATATCTAGCAAAAAGTCTGACCGATTTCACACGCGCGCCAGTAGCGTTTTTGTAAAATGATTACGGTAGGGTCGAGACTCTCACAACGAACAGTTAGATCTTTGTGGATTTAAATTATTTTTATTCTTACTTTCAGTCCATTGAAATTGAAGGCTCATTACGTAAATCGTTCTTGTATTTCAAGGCGAAACTACAACGGTACTAACTACCCGATTCACGGATGTCAGACCTTTTTTACAGGTAGAGGAAGCTATGTGCGACAAGGTATTAAAAAAAAACCGAAGAAACGTTCAATTTTTCTTCGAGATCTCTCTAAAAAGAATTTCAGGTTTTAGCAAAAAGCTAACCTGTTTCCATTTGCCATACATAGACAGATCCATCATCAAGCTTGACCAACATAAAATCGTCCAACGGTCTCCATTTGACTTCTTTAACGGGATGAGGATGTCGAGACGCCAATAGGGCACATTTATTGTCTCGAATGTTCAGCAGCGCGACTGAGTTGTCCAGAGCAATGGTGCAGATGCATTTACTCATTTGCTTCTGAATATTTTTCGTTTATAAAAGTAAAATCGAAAAAAAATTCCACTTATTCGACTCAACACACTGCGGCAAACGCACATATCTAGCAAAAAGTCTAACCGATTTCAAACTCGCGGCAGTCGCATTTTTGTAAACTGAGTACGGTAGGATCGGGACTCTCACAACGAACAGTTAGATCTTTGTGGATTTAAATTGTTATTCCTACTTTCAGTCCATTGAAATTAAAGGCGCATTACTTAATCGTTCATGTTTTTCGAAGCGAGACTGCTACGGTAACTAAGAAACCGATTTACGGAGGTCAGACTTTTTTACAGGTAGAGGAAGATATGTGAAACGCAGTTGAAAAGTGTAAGCAAAGAAAATCGATAAAGTAGATAAAATTTCAGTTACTGTAGTTCAAAAAAAATTTACTTTTCGTACTTTTTTTCGTCCCAGATTCACAAATCGTAACGTAAAAATGTTTGAAGAATCAGACGAAAATCCCACGCGCATTTTTTGAAAAAAATTTAATTCGTGTGATGAACTTCGTCGAAAATGATAGAAAATTATCGAATTTCAGTTTTTATCTACTCAGTCCAGATGAATGGAGAGAGTGCGGCTATTCCTTCTTTCACTTCCGACTTTCATTTTGTAACATTTTTAATTCTTTACAACACTGCACTCACATAACATAATGTACAAGAACATCTTTTTGAAGACTATGAATACACACCGAGCTGCAGGTGATCGTCATCGATTAGACGCGTTGCACACAAATTGTATTGAACTCAAATTATGCTATAGGGCGCGTTCGCACATCAATATTTTTGTTTATTTTTCGTCCCATTTTTCTCATCTTAACAAGCGAATTTGTTTTGCCAATTGCTGTTGAAAAATTGCAAATTGTGTAACTTTCCTTCGTAACTAGCTTTTGATCATGAATTTTGAAAAAACCGTCAGAGAAAAAAGTTTTTTAAACTATAGTAACTGTAATTAGAACTACAGCGATGCAGGACTTACAAAGGGGCGGGGTTTGTGCTCGCTGCTTATTGGTCGCCTCCCCTCGCTGCTTGATCCGACACTTTTCTACTGCGCTTAGCGCAGCACACATCGGCAAAGGCATAAGACAACAAAACCGCTGCGCAACCGCTTTGCCGATCTCCGCATTCATTTTCTTCAAACATTTTTACGTTACGATTTGTGAATCTGGGACGAAAAAAAGTAGGAAAAGTAAATTTTTTTGAACTACAGTAACTGAAATTTTATCTACTATATCGATTTTCTTTGCTTACACTTTTCAACTGCGTTTGCCGCAGTGTGCGCAGTGTGAAGCAGGGATTTTATATCAATTCAAAAACTCACACTGCAATTGGATGGCGGAATCAAGAACTTTGTAACCGGTCCACCATGAACAATGAATCTGTGCAACTTGCTGGCCGTGTTGATGTTCCAGACCACGACTGAGAAGTCGTCGCTACCACTTAGGAACACTTGTGGATCGAAACGGGTGTCGTGTTCGTATGGATAGAACATGTTCCTGTACAAAAAGTGAATTTATCGTGTTTTCTGATAGAATTACAATTTTTGATGGTTGGAAAAATTTTTTTGAAAGTTAGAGAAAAAGTTTTAGAAAGTTGAAAATTTTTTTAGAAAGTTAGAAAATTTTTTTAGAAAGTTGGAAAATTTTTTTTTGAAAGATAGTAAATTTTTTTGGAAGTTGAAAAATGTTTTTTAGAAAGTTAGAAAAAAATTTTTGAAAGTTGGAAAGAACATTCTGAAAGTTAGAAAATTTTTTTTAGAAATTTAGAAAAAAATTTTTGAAAGTTGGAAAAAATTTCTGAAAGTTGGAAAAATTTTTGAAAGTTAGAAAAAAAAATATTGAAAGTTAAAATAAATCTGCGAGAAAAACCACTTTTCAGAAAATGTTCCAGCTTTCTCTATAACGTGTTTTCCTACAATCAGCCGTTTTTGAAAATTTAGTGAAAGAAACAATTCATTTCTTTTTTCAAAATGATTCAAACTTTTTTTAACGTCGTGCTAGGAAGACGGGAGTGAGGAATTCGCCACATCATAAAATGGTTAAAGTGTACTTGGGTATCCAAGAGTTGGCTCCTCACAAAAGTTGTTCTTCCAACCTAACCTGAGCCTATTATGAAAGGGAATAACTGTTGGCTGCAGATTGCAGATTGAGATTGATACATGACGTCATGAACGCACGATTTTGCAATGTGTCAAATTTCTCACTCCCGTCTTTTTTTCACGTTACTTTCGAGAATAAAGAAAAATCACCTCACGGCAGCCGTGTGGGCGTACAACTTTCTCGACGTCGCCCTTTCAGGGTGAACACTCAACCACTGTCTGGACAAGGTTTCGCAGGCGTATGTCATCACAATCAAGCCATCAGATCTGCCCAGGAAGAGCTTTCCTTGGCTGCTGACGAACATCGAGCAACAGACTGATCCGGAATTCTGGAGTTTCCCATGAGAATATAAGCTCAAAGAGCCATAGCACACCTCGGCAAAGCCATAAGACAATAAAACCGCTTCGCCGACCTCCGCTTTCATTTTTGAAAGTGTTTGTACTTTGATAAATGTTTCATTTTTACGATTTTACGTTATGATTTGTGAGTCTGGGACGAAAAAAAGAGAAAGTGAAATCTTTTGAACTACAGTAACTGAAATTTGATCTACTCTATCGACTTTTTTGCTTACACTTTTCAACTGCGTTTGCCGCAGTCTGCATAGTTGCACGGAAATCCAAAATGTTTTTTTCTTTGTCTAATTTGAGCAAAAACAGACAATGAATGACGGCTATAGAATATTTCGGCAACATCCAACCGTTCTCTCGTTTCGAAATTTCGTTCGTACTTTCGACATCTGTTTTCGTATAATGACCGAACAGAACAGAGTCGAGTTAACAACTTCACTGTTTTCAACGAAACCAGTGATTATTAAAACAAATTAAACGAAAAATTCGAAAATTTTGTAACCATATCTTTTTTTGAAACTTCTGAGTTCATACATACAAAGTTCTCACGGAAAAACATTCAAACCGAGAATCAACTTTCCTGAGAAGCTTTTGGCCCATTTTCTATGATTTATTCTCGCCTTCCGATATGAAAATTCTAAAAACCCTCGGAAAACATACCAAAACAGGGAGTGAAGCATCTTCTTTTTCATTGAGTGATTCCCAGATACTTTCAAGGCTCTCTGTGTAGGTCCCTTTGAATTCTGAAAATTTCATTTTTTTTTCGGAAATATGCTTGTTGTTCTACAAAACACTCTAATTTTGCATTGCGAAGTCGAAAGAACGCTTTTCTCTTGATTTCGAAATGCTTGTAGCTATAACTCAATTCGGTAACCCGCGGTAGTCTTGGATAACGCTATATTAGGAATGATATTTTTAACATTTTATGAAAAAAAAAGAAAACCAGATTTCAGATCTTTCTTCAAAACATTAAGTGGGAAATTAGGCAAAGAGAACAAAATTTGATAATTTTTTCTATTGCAAGACTCACTGAAAGGCAAACTGTTGGCAGATGGAACCGCTTTCATGAAAGAATCATCAAATGCTGGGAGCTTCCATACCAGAACATTTCCTTGTTTTTTGATCGTCCGACAGACCCAATTCTCTTTCAGTCCGTATTCGTTCAGGCCCGTGAAGAAGGCGAACTTTGTGTCGTAGTACCACTGAACAACTTACTTCTATCCAAAGTACGTAATAACTTTTTCAATTTGAGATTTTAAAAATATATTATTTTCATTTTTTTATACAGCGAATAAAATATTTTCTATCAATAACTAGATATGAAATTATCATATTATGAAAAAAATTAAATCAGAATCAACTAAGAATTCTACCATCGAAGAAACGTCTAATTTTATGTTTCTCAAAATGAATAAAAAAAACATCATGAATGTTAACGACAAATTTTCAACATAGTCAAATCAGAAAAAAAATTAGTTTTGCACTTTTGGGGTAAAAAGTCTGATTTTACAGTCCGAATACAGAAATTTGAAGAAAAACATCATAATTATCGCGGAAGCTTGAAAAGCGAACTGAGATTTTTCCTGTAGAGAGAAAAATCTCAATTTTTAATGGGAAAATATTATTTTTAGTCTGAAACGAACCGAAGCTGTTGTCTTCTTGACGCCTTCTAACAGCCCAATTGCCAGTGGTTCATCGACTCCAAAATAATTTTGAGGCTTCGCGTTTCCAAAGTGTTCATCGATTTGTGGCCCTTCTAGTGAGCTAGAAATCTCATTTTCAAAGTTTGAATTTTTTAAAACCCATGCCGCGCAGTAGCGCGCGGTTGGATTAAATTGAAAATTTTATGCGCAATTAATAGAATCCACAATGAGCTTGAACTGTTCCGATCCGACGGATATGAATTGAGAACAGGCCACGAAAAAAACAGTGCAAACAAATAGAAATTTTACTTTTAAAAAGGGAAAAAATACCTGAGCGGGAGTTGGAATACTTTTATCGACTGATCCGAGTATCCAATCACCACTTTGTCTATCGAAATTACATTCCCAGATAGAATTTTTGTCGACATCTCAGCCTTCTGTTGAACGAGAATCGAAAGATTTTCAATGTCGATAACCTAAAATAACTTTTCTTCAAAATATTTCGTCTATGCTACTTAAACTAAGCCAAAACTTCTCTTAATATGTTCTTTTTTTATTTTACTTTTAGGAATCAGCTGAAATGTCTGTTAACTATGAAGATGCGGAAAAATAGAAAGAAGTTATGGCTTCATTATGATTCACAGTCAGAAAACTGGAAAAATATACATTTCCATTGTATTTCAACAACTAGAAAACTTTTTAAAAAATTTCGTTTTTGAAAATAAAACCATACCATCCAAACGCTCGACGCCACAATCAGTAAAATTCTCTCATTCATAGGATTGAATGCCACATTTGAGACCTGGGTGATCTCAAGTCTTCTCGACTCGTCTTCATACAACGCTGTTGTTGTATCCTAAAGAGCTTTAAGACTTGTTGTTTGGAGAAAATTACCTTTCTTTCCAATTCACAGAGAGTCCATACTTTGAGCATCCCTCCATTTGTCATCCCGATCAGTTGCTCGCATTTTCGAGTGCTTCTCTGTATGATCGTGTAGCAACATATCCAATCTGGTTCAACTCTGGAAAACGTGAGTAGAAAATGATTTGTCCAGATAGTGGAACAGGTCTCGCGTGATAGTAACTTTTACGTGAGTACCAAAGATCATTTTTGCATCGAGAATAACAGAAAACTAATAGGTGACACACCTAGGCAAAGGAATATGACAACAAAACCGCTTCGCAACCGCTTTGCGGGCCTCCGCTTTCATTTTCGAAAGTATTTTTACTTTAATAAATGTTTCACTTGACATAATGAACGTTGCGGACTGTTCTAAACGATAGTTTTACCTACTTCCAACATTTTCCCGGTACGATTTTCGAATCTGGGATGAAAAAAAGTAGGAAAAGTAAAAATTTTTGAACTACAGTAACTGAAATTTGATCTACTCTATCGACTTGCTTTGCTTACACTTTTCAACTGCGTTTGCCGCGGTGTGGGTGAGAAACATAATAAAATGTTACCTTGAACTAATATTGAAACAAATCGCGAGATCTTGTGGGTCCAGTACCAGAATGTCACTGTAATCTCCTATGCAGAACAGGCGGGTAGCTCGAGAATGACGCGATGATTTATAAGTCTATAAGTTCTGGTATATTATGAAAACGGAATGAATATTTACGAAAGGCTCCATATAACGATGAACATGTACTGTTGGTACGGAATCAATACACCTTCCATCTTGAATCTCCCATAGACAGATTTGTCCGTCTTCTGAAGTTGATACGAAACGTCTGAATTTACGTTTCATAGAAGCTTCACATGGTATAATACGTCGAAGAGAGCAAATTTGATGCGTGACTGATCGCAGTGATCGTTGATAAGTGTCCTATCATCAACTGTATCGGTACTAGACCGTCAGACTTCAATTTCCAAACTATAATATGACCATTATCAGCACCTAAAAATTTAATATGGTCAATCGCGTAGTGCCTAATAATACCTGTAATAATAGTCTTGCCATCTGGAAAGAATCGAACCACCCCTATTTTGTTTTCTGGAGGTTTAGGGCCCCAAATCACAATTGGAACCGCTAACCCAGTTGACGTACTGGGCGGCGGTTGTGTTTGGTCTGACATTCTGTAAAACAAATGGAGTATACCACAAAAAAAGTTTTTTTTTAGAAATTAGGAAACTCTGAAAAATGTTCTAGAGATGAGAATAAGAAAAAAGAAATAAATAAATAAACAAAAATAAAAATTTTATTGACGTTCGTAAATGTAAACAAAGTATGGCTCCCAGCACGACGAGTTTACACATTCACACGAAATTCGCTGCGCCTTCATGGTTATTTTCTTCCATGCATGGACATGGTCATGTCTCCTTTTGAAAATGAAAATTAAAAACTGTTTAACATTCATATTCTTGAAAACTTTACAAGTTCATACAGATAGAAGTTTTCATTGAATACTCATCATTGGCTATTTCATCTCATTTATTAATGTAATCGCAAGATTCTATCAAGGTTTCCAGATTAACCTCCAAACATGGCGTTGACCAAAGATGTGAAGTTACCAACGAACGAGGAACTTACTGTTCCTCAGGAAATCACTCTATCTACACCATGGCTGAAAGCAGTTGCTCCATATATGGCGAAACACTGTGAGAACCTTGCCAACGTACGTTTTTTATAAATTCAACTAAAAAGTTAGTCATTACGTTGTAGGAGTTCATGCTCAGACGTAACGAGCTTCAAGATCCACGTGCCGTTCTGAAGGAAGGAGCCGCTCTGACTGCTTGTGCAGTCGATTTCTTGCAGTCTCTCAAGAAGACATGTCTCCCACAGACTGAGAAGCTTGCTGAATGCATCGACAAAAGCTCATCCAGGCTCTACGTTTCTCAGTATGTTTCCTAATATTTCTATTCCCAGCGTATATTTTCAGTTGCCACCCAGAACAAAAAGAACTCGATGCATGTGTCGAAACCAATCTTCACATTACCAGACCGAAGATTGGCTACTTCAGTAAGCCAAGAGGACACGATTCTCCACACCCCAAGCCAGGTATGTTTTATAACCGAACTTGAGCTAGAATAGTTTGAAAATGTTCGAAAATGTATTCGCCGACCTTGTTGAACAATTAACTCAAATAATTTGGTGCTATTGGTCTCTCATAAACATAAATCTTCTCAGGTTACTAAGACTACGGCACAAGCCATCATGATTTTTTTTTTCGAACTTTACCTATCCCCAGGGTTAGAACATTTGAAGCATGGATATATTGACATTTCTGTGTATAACATAACTCAAAAATTCAAATCTGGAAATGAATTTCATATGAATACATTAACACAAATTTTGAGGTTGTGTGAGGTTTATGTCCAGTATTTTAAAAAAACATACACTGCGGTTGAAAAATATTTAAATCAATACTTTAACTGGAGCCAGCAATTTTTCCAGATAACTTCTCGATATGAAAACAAGTTTTCTGTGAAAGTTAATTAGACGATCTCTCAAAATACTTATTTGAAGAGTTCTCTCTTGATAAATATAAATTCACAACTGATCTCCAAATCAATGCACAAGAAACATCTCAGCAACTTATCAATTTTGCAAATATAAATTTCACGAATTTCAAGTGTTCACGATTGGGTAAAAACAGTTTTTTTTACCATGGATAACTTTCAGTGCGTCAAGAACGTGACTACAAAGCTGAAGCAGCGAAAGTTCTCAACGAGCTTCCTGAAGACTATCATTACAAAAAGGACTACCGCAAGTACCAAGACTGGAGATACAACATGGCCGAAGGATAATAGATCTGCGTTTCATCATTTTAGCTTAGAATTGTGAGTCTTCTGCGTTATAACTGTTCGAAAGAGAAATCATTCTTGAGTCGATGATGCATTATTTTTCTCTGTTTTTAGTGTACAATAAAGTAATTGAATATTCTGCTCTTTCTTGCTAAGCAATGGTTTCCATGCCCACAATAGTGCCTGATTTTTGTTTAATGCTTTTGAACGACTATACTTCGGATAGTTGATTTGTGTGTTTCTAAAATGAAATGAACTTGTCTGAAAAACTACACTGTGTAGAGAAATAATAGCAAACGCGACTGTTCCAGACCGATTGATCACTTTTTTCGATATTTTATGATGGATGATGATTAACTAAAGGTCAGAAAATCGAAAAATTTTTAGATTAGGTTTTTCCTAGAGTTAGCTGGCTGGAAAGCAGGGACTACATTTTTTTTTAAATTATGTTGCGCTGAAAAAACTTTTCTGACTGTTTTGAACTGTCACAAACCATTATAAAGCTCAGTTTCACAATTTTTCTGTAGAATCAACACCATCAGAGCGCTCTACTACACCAAAATTAACGATATTCTTAGCTGCGCAGTCTATCCTCAAAGTTTAGTTCTTGAAGTTTTCATAATTCTCAGAACTTGTTGAGTTATTTCAAAAAAAAAGTCGCGTTTGCTATTATTTCTTTACACAGTGTAGCAATAGTTGAAGTTTTTTTGAGAATTGTTCATATGCAATAAAATCGAGTCTCGAATGAAATCAAAATGAACCTGTTGAATTCCTTTGTGAACATAATTATAACGAAGTTAGAGAAAATCGTTCGAAAAAGTTTTGATGATCAAAAATCTCCATATTTTTTGAAAGATTCTAAAACAATTCTGACTTCGAAAAATGTGACTTTCACCAAGTTCAGACTGAACGATTGAATTTCGAATTTTTCACGAATTTCTTTGATTTCAGTGAACACGCGAATTCAATTGCGTGATTTTCAATGAGTTCGGACTGAATAACTGAAAAATCCAAACGCAAAGCAATGAAAGTCTGAAAAAACTTGTCTGTGTGCAACAAGAATACACATAGTTTCCTCTACCTGTAAAAAAAAATCTGGCCTCCGTAAATCGGGTACTTAGTACCGTATCAGTTTCGCCTCGAAATACAAGAACGATTCAGGAAATGCGCCTTTAATTTCAATGGACTGAAAGTAAGAATAATAATTTAAATCCACAAAGATCTAACTGTTCGTTGTGAGAGTCCCGACCCTAGGGTAGGCCTACCGTACTCATTCTGCGAAATTGAGATTAGAGCGCGTATGAAAACGACCATGCTTCTAGCGATATATGTGGAATATTGATTTCAAAAACAAGTGATAGGTCTGACGTCTGAACTCCATACGTTCCCTTTCTCCTCGGTTAGATATCTCAACGGGAAATCTCCGATCCGTCTCTGTGTGTTTGGTCTTCTAGTACACTTTTCAGCACGCGGCCATGGAAGCCGTGGTCAGCGCTTGGAGCGAAATCGACTGGGACAGGCTACAGGTAAATTTTTGACTATCTTCAGAATTGTTATATCTGTATTCTTTCTAACTTCCAAAATTCAACATTGAAACCCGAAGTTTGAGCTCAAAAAATTTAATTTTTCGACTGAGGATTGAATTTTACCTCTCGAAATATCTTCGCATCGCCAAAGTTCAACTTAACTATGAAGTTACCGTTAAAGCAATTTAATTCAACTTTTCAAACATTGAGTTAGTAGTTCTTTCATGAAAATCAACAAAGCCACGTGGCTACTTAATTTTTTGAAATTTTCTTCTTGATCTTCTTTTTAAATCATCGGGTATTAAAATTGTTCCTCAATTATTTCTAAATTTTGCTGTATGTTAAAAATTTCAAAGAATAAACTTTCACTCGTTTTGGTCGAGAACATAATTTTTGAGTGGAGTTGAACGAGATTTACATAGTGGTTTCAATTCAAAGTTCATTCGAGAAAAGGCGTAATGTTACTGTTTTCCAAAATTATGGTTCGTACTCCTCCATAATTAAAACGTTGGATATTTGTCGACATTTTATCGGTGATTTGCAAAAATCCGACACTTTGTCTACTATTTGGGCCAAATTGCATGCGAGGGGCCTGAAATCGACGTTTTCAACGCATTTTCCCGACGCAACGCGAGTCGTTCTGGAATACCTCCGCATCTTTCTCTCTGTCTCTTACTCTCTCATCGAAACGACACGCCAGCTGACACTCGTTTTTCTTTTTTTTTTTTCATTCTGTCATCGTTCTCTCTACTTGTTTGGGTCTTTGATTTCATTTGTTTTAGTCTGTATAATCAAGAAAATAATTTTTTGAAGTGATTGTTTCATTTAGATTTAGTAAAATCCTTAGAATCTTCGTTTTTTCAAACAAAGAATTTAGGCCAAGTTTGAGAGTTTATATTTTAGAATTTTTGATTTGTTAAACACGTCTATTTCACTATTTTGTAGCTCATGTCAAAATATCAAAAAGAACAGCATCCCCCACCTTGTAGCATCCCCCACCTTTGTTCCGACTTCTTACAGTTGTAATTTTCAGAAACGTCGCAGACCTGGTCAACCCGATAATGGGACCACTGTGACATACGAAGGAGTACGGTGGAAATGTGAAGCCGTTTAGATGGAAAAGCTGCCGAGAGAACTCACTTGGTTGAACAGGTATTTTTTGCTTTCTTCAAAATTTATATGGGAAATTGCTCGAAAATTTTGAAAACTGCGCCTCATCTGATGAATTTTCATTATTCTACCACAAAATTTTATATTAAGATGATGGATCACACAAGAAGAGAGTTCGGCTTTTTCCACAAGCTGTACAGGGAGATCGAGAGGCATATCGTTCATAGGTGATTTTTTCTGTTAATAGTTTATTATCACTCTCACGAGCCAAGAATATCAAAATCAATTTCAACCTAAGATTACGCAGATTTACCCGCCTTTCAGACATTATTACACTGCGCTGACATTGTTGGAGAATACGAAGCGAGTTTCTGATTGCTTGAAGAATCAGCAACGTAATGGTGAGTATTCTATTTGATGAAGCTAGTGATAATATCAAAACTCCGAAAAAGAAAGAGAGTGAGCGAGAGAGAGAGGGAGACTGTGTGTGAGAGTTAAAGATGAAGGAAGAGAGGGAGAGAGAAAGAAAGTGAAAAAAAAAGAGAGAGTTGGTATAATTATCAGTTTTTCTCTTTTTCAGCTTTCCTGTACCAACTTGTCGGCCGTCTCGCAACCCAATTAGTGAAGAACAATGAACCAGCGCATGTTATCAGAGATGTATCTGGAACGGGAGCATCTAGCATTACCCCTATTGACTTCGTGAGTTTTTATTTGATTCTGCAAGCGTTTTATCGAAACTGTTTTTTTCTTTATTCTCGGTATAATTTGCTTAATTCGTACAGTGAAAAAGTAAAAAAGAGCCGAAGTTCATCAATCCATCGTCGTTTTCAGAATCGATCGCACTATTCAGACACCTTTGAAGTACCAAAACTCTCAATCCGTCAACCTCTGAAGGTCTCATATGAGAAGTTGAAAGAGTGTGTTCACCAAAGAGTAAGTCCTTATCCTCTATGTAAATTTATTTTTTTGTCTTTCTCTCTATCTCTCTCTCTTTTCTCCGTGCATTTTTGCTGTTGTTCATGTATCTTATTGTCTATTGAATAAATGTGATTGGAATAATTCTTATTGATTGGGGGCGTGGCCGAAAACGTCGTGTGAGCGCAACGAACCCCTGGCCGGTGGATGAAAGATTGTCGATGTTTTCGCGACGTTTTCAACGCGCTATAGTAGCACGACACGAGACGCTATGAAATGTCGACAAATATCCAACGTTTTAGTTATGGAGTCCATAATTAAAACGTTGGATATTTGTCGACATTTTATCGGTGATTTGCAAAAATCCGACACTTTGTCTACTATTTGGGCCAACTTGCATGCGAGGGGCCTGAAATCGACGTTTTCAACGCATTTTCCCGACGCAACGCGAGTCGTTCTGGAATACCTCCGCATCTTTCTCTCTGTCTCTTACTCTCTCATCGAAACGACACGCCAGCTGACACTCGTTTTTCTTTTTTTTTTTTCATTCTGTCATCGTTCTCTCTACTTGTTTGGGTCTTTGATTTCATTTGTTTTAGTCTGTATAATCAAGAAAATAATTTTTTGAAGTGAATTGTTTCATTTAGATTTAGTAAAATCCTTAGAATCTTCGTTTTTTCAAACAAAGAATTTAGGCCAAGTTTGAGAGTTTATATTTCAGAATTTTTGATTTGTTAAACACGTCTATTTCACTATTTTGTAGCTCATGTCAAAATATCAAAGAGAACAGCATCCCCCACCTTGTAGCATCCCCCACCTTTGTTCCGACTTCTTACAGTTGTAATTTTCAGAAACGTCGCAGACCTGGTCAACCCGATAATGGGACCACTGTGACATACGAAGGAGTACGGTGGAAATGTGAAGCCGTTTAGATGGAAAAGCTGCCGAGAGAACTCACTTGGTTGAACAGGTATTTTTTGCTTTCTTCAAAATTTATATGGGAAATTGCTCGAAAATTTTGAAAACTGCGCCTCATCTGATGAATTTTCATTATTCTACCACAAAATTTTATATTAAGATGATGGATCACACAAGAAGAGAGTTCGGCTTTTTCCACAAGCTGTACAGGGAGATCGAGAGGCATATCGTTCATAGGTGATTTTTTCTGTTAATAGTTTATTATCACTCTCACGAGCCAAGAATATCAAAATCAATTTCAACCTAAGATTACGCAGATTTACCCGCCTTTCAGACATTATTACACTGCGCTGACATTGTTGGAGAATACGAAGCGAGTTTCTGATTGCTTGAAGAATCAGCAACGTAATGGTGAGTATTCTATTTGATGAAGCTAGTGATAATATCAAAACTCCGAAAAAGAAAGAGAGTGAGCGAGAGAGAGAGAGGGAGACTGTGTGTGAGAGTTAAAGATGGAGGAAGAGAGGGAGAGAGAAAGAAAGAGAAAAAAAAAGAGAGAGAGTTGGTATAATTATCAGTTTTTCTCTTTTTCAGCTTTCCTGTACCAACTTGTCGGCCGTCTCGCAACCCAATTAGTGAAGAACAATGAACCAGCGCATGTTATCAGAGATGTATCTGGAACGGGAGCATCTAGCATTACCCCTATTGACTTCGTGAGTTTTTATTTGATTCTGCAAGCGTTTTATCGAAACTGTTTTTGCTTTATTCTCGGTATAATTTGCTTAATTCGTACAGTGAAAAAGTAAAAAAGAGCCGAAGTTCATCAATCCATCGTCGTTTTCAGAATCGATCGCACTATTCAGACACCTTTGAAGTACCAAAACTCTCAATCCGTCAACCTCTGAAGGTCTCATATGAGAAGTTGAAAGAGTGTGTTCACCAAAGAGTAAGTCCTTATCCTCTATGTAAATTTATTTTTTGTCTTTCTCTCTATCTCTCTCTCTTTTCTCCGTGCATTTTTGCTGTTGTTCATGTATCTTATTGTCTATTGAATAAATGTGATTGGAATAATTCTTATTGATTGGGGGCGTGGCCGAAAACGTCGTGTGAGCGCAACGAACCCCTGGCCGGTGGATGAAAGATTGTCGATGTTTTCGCGACGTTTTCAACGCGCTATAGTAGCACGACACGAGACGCTATGAAATGTCGACAAATATCCAACGTTTTAGTTATGGAGTACTTATTCAAAATGAGTAACTCGAAAGTGTAGTTGTGTTTGTAAACTGTCCCATCAACATTTCAGGTTCGAATCGAAGCAGAAATCGATGCACTGAAAGTGCGACAGGATGATGCGGAAGTACGAAAGCAAATGCTCGTCAAAGAAAGTACTGCGTATAGAGAAAGAACAGACAAAGTGAGTTTTTGAATGACATAAACTGTGAAATGTTCAATTTTCACTTTTTAAAACTTTCTTCGTAAGATTGCCTCACTAGATACCAGAGTTGCACGGAATTCCAACTTCCGCCTTCCGACTTCCGTCTTTTTTCACTTCCGACTTCCGTGAAAAAATTTCACTTTCCACTTCCGACTTCCGTCAAAAATTTTTTTTTGTGAAAAATGACGAAAAGACCGTGAAATCGTTTCTACTCAGTCAGGAATTGACCTTCACCTGTTGAGAATGAGCGGATATACAATATCTCTGGGTTTTTCCTACTTTTTTGCACTCCCGACTACCGTTGAAAAAATTCTACTTCCGATTTCCGTCCTTTTTTCACTTCCGACTTCCGACTTCCGAGAAAAAATTTCACTTCCGTCTTCCAACTTCCGTTTAAAAATTCACTTCCGACCTCCGACTTCCGTTTTGAAAAATTCTACTTCCGTGCAATTCTGATTGTCATAAACCTCAAAAGCCTCGCTAGGTACAATAACATGCTGATGCTTCTTCTCAAGATCTGAAACCTAGATTTTCTTTTCTCAAGTTTCATGTAGTTTCCCTTTGATGGTCACATTGCACTTGTAGCTCAGAATCATATTATCTATTGGAAATACGCTTTCAATTGCCTGAAACTTTTTGTTGGAAGCACCATTTTTGAAAATTTTTTTTGTTCTCGATTATGTGTTTTGAAAACGATAATTCCTCCCAGCTTGGATATCTTTGTTCCACCCGTTTTACAACACTGATTAACTTTTTGTATTTGATTGACTCGATAAAAAATCGTTCATAGAAGAACGGAAATTGAGTCGATTCAGTCATGCTTTATTGAGGTAGACTTCACTTACTCAATACGAAAAAGTCTACTGAATCGTTTGACTCAAGAATCATCAAGAAGGAAAGCTTACAAGGTGAAATTTTTGTGATAATCAAGTTTAAACTTTGATAAAATCTTAGCATTGTACCTAACTAGTGCTTTGAACCTTACCTAAGCCTAAAATTTTAGGTGTCGACAAAGATAAATGAAAAAAAATGATTCTTGATAGAAACAATTCAGTACACTTTTTCGTATTAAATGACTTCAGGATATTTTCCAAACATGAATGTTATCTCTCGATGGATTCAATCGTTGTAGTTCTTGATAATTCTCACTCAATGTACTCCAGCAGTCAAGTTCCGTTATCAGAAAAAGAAAATAGTCGGAAAATTGTTTGACTTTTTAAGGATAATTTTTCGTCCTAACAGAGTAAGTATTCAGTCAATGGATATTTTCGATCGATAAAAATCTAACACTTGCTTATTTTATTACTCGCTATTCCCTTTTCTACTCGATTTTTGACTGTATGATGTTTTCAGTGAGTTTACCTGAAAAGTTTTGCATTTACCTATAGCGGTTAACGCAGTGCCAGAAAGAGTTTCTTAATTCGTAGTTTACTTGTGTTTCCAAGAATTATCTTCACAAAAGTAAGTTTTTAAACATTTCCTGAACAAGAATTGACTTTCAGTGTTATTGGGCTCCAGAGTTGACACCTAGCCAGATGTGTTTGAAAAGTGATTTTTAAATTAAAATATCTCGCTTGCAACAAAAAAGTGCAAAATTTTTTTCATGAAAACTTAATTATTTGACCTGCTTCAACACCTCTAGCTAGGTCTCAACTCTGAATCCCAATAACACTGAAAGTCATTTCCTGTCGAGTTGAATATGAAAGAAAAATCACAGTTAAAACATGCCTGCACTGACGCGGGATTTGATACAGTGGCAAAGTTCCTTACTTTTTGCATTTTAGTCCCCCGTTGATGTTTGTGATTTTACCTATGAGGGAGCACCGAGTAGGGTCCCGTGCAGGGCTGGTTACGAAATTTAACGAAATTAACGATTTAACGGATTTAAAGAAATTTTTTATTAACGATTAACGGATTCGTTAAATTTGAAATATTAGCTGATTTAACGATTAACGGATTCGTTAAATTTGAAAAAACCGTTAATTTAACGATCAATAATTCCGTTAAAATTAAAAGTTGGAAACCATAGTTTAGTGATTTTTCTGTCATACTCTTGGTCAATAATGCATTTTTCAATAATGGTAGTACTTAAAAAATTACCAAGTCCCATTTTTATGTTCAATTGACCGCTTTACCAAAATTTTCCGTTAAATTTCGTTAAATTTGGAAGAACCGTTAATTAACGATTAACGGATTCGTTAAATCGGAAATTTCGTAACCAGCCCTGCTATGAGAGTAGCACCGAGTAGGGTCCCATGCAGTCGCGTCCCCAATAAACCCTTAATAAGCGAATGCGCCAGCTGCACCGTTTCTTGATCCCGATTGCAAATCGATCTGACAGCTGGTGCGACTAAAAATGAGAGAAAGACACTAATAATGGAACGTCTCGCCGCATCTTTACAAAACATCAATTAGTGAAGGATACGCTTGAAGAAACACTGTGAAAACTTTTTGATTACAGTATCACATGTGTTTCCGGGTTGTTTGTTAGGACTAGGGATGGGCAAATCGCCAATCATTGGCTAACGATTGGCTATCCTCTTTTCGTTAGCCAATTGCATTGGCGAGCACCTGGAGTTGCGCTTTCTCAGCCTTATCGACGTTGAAGATGGTGTTGTTCTGATGGTATCATTTCGCCAATTGAATATCCAATCGCTCGCCAATGCAATTGACTAATGAAAAGAGGATAGCCAATCGTTAGCCAATGACTGGCGATTTGCCCATTCCTAGTTAGGATTGTTTTAGCGTTATGGTGATGTCTTGTTTAAATGAAATTTCAACGGAAGAAAGTCACGGTAACGCCGGAACGGGAGACCGCAGTACACTTAACTATCTTTGTAACCCAACTCTTGTGAATTCATACCCTTACATCGATCTTAACAGAAAAAAGCACAAAAAGTCCTCTTGCATGTGTTTACAAAATATGTTGTTGAAAACCCACCGAGGTTTGTAGCTAGACATTATTGTAGTTGTTGATTTCAGCCCTGACATGAAATACATAACATACAAAAACATTACGTTTCAAAAAATGTATATTTCCAATGATAAAGTAAATAGCTTCATTCTATGTTTTTTACTTACTTCTTACTTCAGAGATCCATTGTTCGCGTTGTCATGTGAGGGCGTGGATCAGAAACTTTCAGGTTGAAAATGCCTTCTTTTTCCATTTTTTTGCAGTCGATTGCCAATGCAATTGACTTGGATTCTGGTTTTTAGGCCTTCTTGACGTTGACGATGGAAATTTGTTCACTCACAGAGGTGATTCATAATTTTTGTTCAAGCCTGTATCTGCTCCAGACTTGATATGTGAAAGGTAGCGTTCTTCACGATGTTAATGGTTCTGAAATTTAAATACAGTTTCCGATTCATGCTGTTTGCAAACGGTGTCTGTACGGATCCGTACAGATAGCGTACAGACACCGCCTAAACCAATATGGATTCCAGAAACCATACAGACACCGAACAGTTTCCATGAGTATACAACTCATTCTCTGTGATTGAGTATTGTGACCAAGAGTTTGAAAACTCATCACATCACACTAATTTTCCCAATCAGTCGCATCTCCATCGCAAATCATTCCATCACAGTCCGTCACCTATCGCGACCCCCAAAAAGTGATCCAAGAACCCCCGGGCGTCGTGAGTGATCGAGTGTCGAGCCGAAGAGCCTGAGTATACGGAAAAAATCGATAATGGAGGAGGCGCGTAGAAGGTCCTCAGGCTCACCATCTCCCTCTCTCTCTTATTCCCTATCTCGCGCTCTCGCCTGCCGGTCGATAAGAGAAGATTGAGGCATTCAGAATTGGTCAACGTGCTGCGAGACACAACACTCTCTCACTGGCACAGACACTGGGTGATTGGAAGAGGGCACAGAGAGATGGATATTCTCGATGCTCGATTGAGCCCCTTCTTCTATGCAAAAAAGTGAAGAATATGTTTCAGAGATGGTAGAAGAGTGATGGGTTGTAGTTGTTTCGTACATCTGTCCAAGTACCGGGTATCGAAAGTGGAAGTGCATCCATCTCAGTCTGTATTAACACAAAAATAGGCCGTATATACAATTTACAAGGGTTCTAGAACGTTCGGAATAGTTACAACAGTTGTGATTGAGAATATTGATACTTATTTTACTCATTCACAGTACCGGACATCTGAAACTATGGAGTCTCGAAGAATTCTGATTTTAGCTATACCGTTTTCTCAAACTCTATGAGTCAATATGAGATTTCAATAGGTACAATAATTGCCTGATTGCAGGTGTCATTTTGTTCATTTAAAAATATGACGCCTACCTCTGACTGACTCTGAAGGAAGATCTTCGTATGAGTTGCAATCAGTCGTTTTTCGTGTGAACAAGAAGAAAGTTCTGGTCTCTTATTACTTCCTGTTGTGTTACCTGATTGAAAATGTTATTCGAGTGAGAATACAGCAAGAAGTGGTTCTTTCAGTGTCAGAGACTGCTTCTGAACTACAGAGTTGCTTCTGTGCTCAGATGATGTAGCGTTGACTTATCTTGATTTTGTGAAGAGCAAAATGAAATATAAAATATCTGCGAACAGAGGAGTAAAACCTATGATGTCAAAACATGTATAGAAGTAAGTTGCTGGCAGTTCCAGTGTCCTCACAGTACCAAAATGATTGAGATCAGTCATCTCTCTTTCTCTCTCTCTCTCTCTCTCTCTCTCTCTCTCTCTCTCTCTCTCTCTCTCTCTCTCTCTTTCTCTCTCTCTCTCTCCCTCTCTCTCGCTCTCTCTCTCTCTCGCTCTCTCTCTCTCTCTCTCTCTCTCTCTCTCTCTCTCTCTCTCTCTCTCTCTCTCTCTCTTTCTTTCTCTCTCTTCGTTTAGTTTTGAGAACTTTGATTTGACTCGAAGAAATCACCCTCTATCCCGGATATCGATTAGCTTATCTATCATGACTCATAACCATCGCAATGGTTTTCCTAATTCTTATAATGATAAATTTCAAAAATTAACATTATTATACAAAACACTACTCACTTGCGTTACTGTTTTCTTGAGAGATCCTTTGTTCGCGTTGTCCTTGTCTGTTTTTTTCGACTGAACTGATGATGGACAAAAAAGACATTTGTATTTTTTTGAATTTTGAAATTTCCTAACTGTTTGAAAATTTCGTCCGATTATCCATGCTGAAACAAACAAAATTAGTTTTCAATGAACCCTCCTTCACGATCCCCTTCAGGAAAGCCGCAGAATCGCACTGCCACTAATCAAAGCGTTCCAAACCGAAGTGGACGGACTCATAACGAGAAATCAGACGGCAGAGGCAGCACTCATCGACATTTGTTCATTGCTGAACAATCTTCCAGGTAATTTTCGCAAAGCTGACATTAACCTAGGAAATTTTTGAGGCTATAGGATAGAATGAAAACTCCAATTATTGGGAGAATTTCTGCCAAAACTAGCTTCAAATTGTCTAAATTTGGTCCCAGTTGATCTATTCAATGAATTTGGGAATTTCATTGAAAACGTTGAAAGTTAGATTTACTCGAACAGTCAATTCAACTTTTCTCAGAAATTTTTGTAAAGTTGAAAAATTGTATAAGTTGTAGAGTAGTAAAATTACTTTGAAAGGTGAGAGTCAGAACTCATTCCATTTACCAACCCACTAATAAACAGTCCCCATTAGGGATGGGCAAATCGCCAGTCATTGGGTAACGATTGGCTATCCACTTTTCATTAGCCAATTGCATTGGCGAGCGCCTGGAGTTGCGCTTTCTGAGCCTAAGATGGTGTTGTTCTGATGATATCATGTCGCCAATCCAATCGTTAGCCAATGACTGGCGATTTTGCCCATCTCTAAACCTCAACACTCACGGAGGACGCTCGGCACAAACAAATTTTGAAAGTTTTCTCATACAATTCGTTTTGCTGATACGGGAATCAAAAATTTTCTTTTTCACAGTGTAGAAGTGTACCTTGTGCTGAAGCAGTTGTAGTAAGTCTTCAGAAGCACCCATGTTAAATTTTTGTTCTAATGTCGTTTGAGCATCAGTTTTGCAAAGTAGAGGTGAACTCTTCTCTTTAACTGTTCTTATTCGGATCTTTTCGACACGAAAATCTTCAATTTTGTAATATTTTTTGAGTTTCAGCTGAAAGATTGTCTATCTGACTCGGGATTCACCCATTCTATTCTCCCCAGGCTCACTTGACCAGCCCAAGCTCGCACTCACGGCATGTTCTAGTGATTATATCCATCAGATTGTAGTTAATTTTAGTCCTTCACTTCTTTGACCCATCAGTTAACCCAATAAGTTAGGTTCAGTTAAAACTTGTGAACCTAAATTTCCTCAGCCTCCCCTCTGTCCGTGTAATTTGTTTACTATTCATCGGACCCCCCATAGGAAAGAAGAAAATCGATCATCTGACGTGCTCAGTGAATGGAAAGCTGTGTGTCCCTCTAGAATACATAGCCACGCCTCGTTCTCTCCAAAGCCCGATCGATTCCGATTGGTGGTGAGTCCCTTTCAGTCGTGAATGGGCTCCCTTTCTTCATCGATCTCTTCGTGTGGTCATTCTCATCGAACCAAGAGTGGTAGTCTTCCTATCTTGTGTCATCCTCGAACAGTATGTAACAGAGCTTGTTGACGAAATGTGTCACGACACGGACTGTGCCTATTCTTGTTGGACTGAATGATTACTATGAAAAATCTTTACAGATTGCAGTTGAAAAATTCAAGCTGATCAGATTTGAGAACACCTTTCGACCTGCCCTACTAATTCTAAGGTTCTCATCGTTCACACTACATTCAAAGTCTCACCTCAATTATGATTCTCCCTCGCACTTTATTCATTGTCCGCTTCGCTGACCGCAAATTTCCAATTTGTTTTGGTCTGTCGTGATTTGTTGAAGTTACGTTTGCATAGACTCTGTTGTATCATCCTGACTGATTTGCGCAATGGTTCATCGGTTCGTTTAGCAAACTGTGGTACACTAATTAATGGTTTTCGTTATTGACAGGTCATCTTGCGGTGACCGCTTTTGTATCAAAAAATCTTTTTGTTCCAACGTTTCTGACGTTATCATCAGGAAGGTCCCACCTATGAATAGTTTAATTTTCCATTAAAACTGGAAATTACCCTAGTTTGAGGTATATATATCTCTGAAGATGGCTTGATAGCCGAAACGTTGGAAAATAAATACATCTTGTGCAATTCTTCTGGTCAGAAGACAAGACGATCCGTCAACAACCACAAAAATTGAAAAGTTGAGATTTTCATGAGAAACGGTTCTTGCAGAATATGTGTTAAAAATAGTTGTAATATTTGTTGATACACATAAATCTATAAATTCACTCTACTATCCTATTCACTGTTCTCGATTTCTGATGTACCGAGTCTGCTGAAGTCATCTCACACACGTAACTTACTTTGTTAGTACCCCTTACTCATCAAGTTGGTGAAAATTTCTTCAAATCAGACTTTGGCTCGAGGATTTTCACTTTTTACCTCTATTTTCCTGGAGTAACCTCATCTTCCTATGAATTTCATTCAATTCCGATCTGCTCGAGCCTGATGGAGTCATCTCACACGGCTCGGCGTGAATGAGCACATAGTGTCCAGTCACACTCATCTGCTCAGTAGTCGTTGCCCCCTGTCTATTTGAGGAAATCGATTCGCATCGAGAAAACAGAGGCGAGCCGAGTTGAGTAGCCACCAGCCTGCCAGCCATCTGTCCTTACGTTTCCCTCCCACTCTTTTTCTTCCTACTATGGAGCATTGACACCAGGAAGGGCTGTTCTCTCTCTCTCTCTCTCTCTCTCTCTTTTCTGTCTTCCTCTCTCTCTCTCTCTCTCTCTCTCTCTCTCTCTCTCTCTCTCTCTTTCTCTCTTTTTCTTTCTCTCTCTCTTTCTTTTTCTCTCTCTCTTTTTCTTTATCTCCAGAACTCAGAAGAATTATTGAAGTCATCCGAATTTGTAGCTTCCATTCTTTTTGTATCTTCCGTAGCTGAATTCAGTTCCGCACCTCGAAGCTGTGTCCAATCCCGTCTTCTTTTTCGACATCTGTATTTTATTATGCCTTTCGCGTGCTTCTTTCACATTGCATCTTCCGTACTCCATTTTGCCGCCCACAAATTTCGACATAAGCTTAAATGGTTCTCTCCCAAACTCTAAATTTTTAAAAATCGTCATATGGGTTTAATCAAAATCTAATATTTTTGAGCCTGATGAGACTACACCACCTTCGGCCTGCTTGAGTCTCTACTACGCGTTCTCTCTGTTCATTAAACTCTTTCAGACCCTCGAATCGTCCTCAACAACGCCGTAGCCTGGAAAAGTGACGCCGAAAAGACACGAAAAGCGGTGATTGAAGCAGACGCTGCGAGAGAACAACTCGAGCACACCAATAAAGAACTGAATTTGCTTCAGAACCAGGGTGAGCTTTTCACGGATATGAAGATTAAAAAATAGAATGAAATCTTCAAAAAGTTCAACCCAGTTTGACAGAATTTGTCAAAGTTGCATAGTGTATGGCCATTTCAAAAAGTGGGTGTGTCTAGGGGCGGGACGACGAAGATAGTCGGTCAAAAGAGCCTTACTTGCAAACTTTTCAAATCGAGAACGTAACTGCATTTTCGATGTCAGTACTGAATAGTCTTCTCGAACAATGCTACAGTAATTTTACAAAAATTCTTATCATATTAATAATAGAACAAGGGGACCGCCCCCTTTTCGTGAGGTCGATTTTTTGGGTGATCCATTTATGTGTCGATTTACGGGGAGAGGGGGAGGAGGGAAGAGGAAGGGTTGTGCAAAAATGGCAGGGTAGTTGACAGGATTTGAACGCGCGTTAAGCGAGTAACGATCAGACGCGTTAACCACCCGGTCACCGTTACACATTTTTCGCTTGCGCTTCACGTGTGACCACTGGGGGCCCTCGCAGGTTGTTGCATTAGTTCTAGCCCGTCTCGCGTTAGTGTTAGCCGTGTTTGGATTGTACAAAACGAAGAAGAGAAGAGAGGGAAGAGAAGAGAGAGAGAGAGAGAGTTAGAAAGAGCAAGTGATGGAGAGAGAGCGAGAAAGAGAGGAAGAGAGAGAGAGAGAGAGAAAGGAATATAGATAGAAAGAGAAAGAATTAGCAAAGACCTTGCCTCTAAAAACCACTTCCTTTTTCAACTGAAAAATCTGAATATGCAATTTGTAGGAAAAAAAAGGGGCTCTGAGCGTAGCGAGGACTACCCGCTTGTTTACCATATGAATATTCAAAACAGAAAACGGAAATGAAAAAGTCGAATATACCTAAAAGTGTTTTATAGCCGCTCATTTTCCAGATGAACTAGTCTTATTCACTGTCTCTGTCTTGAGTTTGATGTTTTTAAAAATTGTCGATGATATTCTTCACATAACACACCGCGCTAACATGGGAAGTATATGAAAGCCCGGAGAATCTATGAGGTCTGAGTAGTCTCATAGGTCTTCAAATATGATGAAGACAATGGAACTGCTCTCAGAAGTTGCTTCACCGACCTCGTTCAGGAGTTATGGCCAAAAATAGAATTCACATGCAATTTTCAAAAAAGTGGGATCTGTAATGTTGAAAAATTCTATCGTGAAAAGGAGCGAATGAGTGAACATGGAGTTGACGCAAAAATTTGTGTCTTCCGTGGTAGAGTGGTCAAAGCTCACGCATTTCATTTTTCACGGCAAAGTTCGATTCTCACTTGATACACGTTTTTGCCCGAGAAATACTACAAAGATTCATCACTTGCGATCAAGGCTCATACTATGAACCCTTGTGTAACTCTTTCCGATTTTGGACCCAAAAATTTTTGTCACAGAATCGACTGAAAACGTAGGAATTGATAGATTCAATCATTCTGAATCGTTTGGAATAGGTCTCGCCTCTGGAAATCTGCTAGGAGTCGAGTTACAGAAGGTGAAAGTTGGACGATTTTTAACGTCCACTTCAGATGCATGTAACTTCGGAATCGAGCCTTAGAATCCAGACAGACTAAGTTTTCCGTGCATCTCGAACCTTTAAAATTCAATAAAATTCAAAATCTCAACAGTTTTTCCTACCCAACATCACAGATCCCCCTTTTTTGAAAATTGCATGTGAGTTCTATTTTTGGCCATAACTCCTGAACGAGGTCGGTGAAGCAACTTCTGAGAGCAGTTCCATCGTCTTCACCATATTTGAAAACCTATGAGACCACTCAGACCTCATAGATTCTCCGGGCTTTCATATACTTCCCATGTAAGCGCAGTAGAAAAGTGTCGGATCAAGCAGCGAGGGGAGGCGACCAATAAGTAGCGAGCACAAACTCCGCCCCTTCGTAAATCCTGTACCGCTGTAGATCAAATTACAGTTACTGTAGTTGAAAAACGTTTTTCTATGACGTTTTTCCAAAATTCATGATAAATGTACGAACGCGCCTTATGGCGAATTTTAAAGTTCAATATAATTGCAGTGCAACGCGTTTAGTCGATAATGATCACCTTTAGCTCGGTGTGCATAAGAATATTTTTAACGAATGACAGAAGACGAAGTTTCGTGAGACTCTGTAATGAGTATTTTACCATATCCCGGAGGCAATTTTCAAAAGTGAAGAGTCTAATAAATCGCACACGCATTCAGTACATTGTACTACCTGTACACTAGTGGTTCTTAATTACTTTCTACAGTTTTAATGTACTACACAGTCAGACTCTGAATATTATGTGGATATACACAAGTAGACTCTGAATATTATGTGGATATCCTGTGATGTTCCAACTTACTGAGTGATCACAGTTCTCAATGTTAATTTTGCAGATGTTGAAGTGCGAAAACTGAAGGACAAGATAAAGAAGTTGACCGAACAGCACGAACAACAAATGGAGATGACGACAGAACAAGCTTCTACGGCGGCTCGTGAAGAATTCGACGCCAAGAAAGACGAGTTGAACAGAAAGTGTGATGAGTTGGAGAAACAAAATAATTCTCTGGAGAAGATGGTCAGTTTTTGTGTTTTTTTCTCAAAACCTCATGCTTTTTGAAATTTCTCCGAGGCAACTCGATAAATTCCACTTTTATTGTTTTTGCCTTGAAATTGGAAAAGTAATCAAAACTTGGTTTGGTAATTTTGAAAAGACAGTTAGGTAAGTCCAACGATGCGTTTTTCCTAGAATTAAAAAAGTTAGGATATTATAATTTTTATGTGTCTCCTAAGTTTTTCTTTACGTTTGAATAGCAAAGTGTTGTCAGTGACATTTTCAATCTTTTTTTATTAAATTTTTTTGACAAAATTGATCAGAATTCATAGACTCCGAAGTGATTCTTATGATGGTTGACTTTTAATTTGAGAATGTCTGAATTGAATTGAAAATGAAAAGTATTTATAATCTGCGTTCAGGCTATTTCCATATGTCAGTCAAAAAAGAGAGAAGAGGAGAGAGAGAGAAAGAGAGGAGGAGGAGAGAGAGAGAGAGGGGAAGAGAGAGAGAAAGAGAAAGATGAGATGCGGAGGTATCAGTCCATTGGCGTAGCGCAACGTTGCTATTTCAGAACGGCTCGAGTTGCGTCGGGAAAATGCGTTGAAAACGTCGATTTCAGGCCTCTTGCATGCATTTTGTCCCAAATAGTAGGCAAAGTGTCGGATGTTTGCAAATCACCGACAAAATGACGCCAAATATCCAACTTTTTAATTATGGAGAATTTTTGTAATTTTCATTATATTTTTCAGATCTCGGAGCTCGAGGCCAAAAACAAAGAAGCTCAGCGAAAGTTGGATGCCGCAAAGGTGGCAATAACCCAAAAAGAGTCACAAGATAATGAGCAACTGGAAATTGCCAGCAGTGATTTGAAAGATGCCAACATTCGAATCGTGAGTAGTTTTTTGATCTTCAAATTATCTTTCTTCTTCTCAATACCACTTTGAATGAGTGAATGGAAAGTTATCAAAGATTAATAATAGAACAAGTAGACATGGGCATATTGCCAATCATTGGCAGTCGATTGGCAACGCTTCTTTTCCATTGCCAATAGCATCGGATGTCGATTGGCAATGTTGTTATAACACCATCTTTAACGTCAAGAAAGTCTAGAAATCAAAATCCAAGTCAATTGCATTGCTGAGTAAAAACCACTTCTTTTTTGCAATAAAAAAGTCGGATTATGTGATTTTGTGATGAAATAGGGCTCTGAGCGTAGCGAGGACTACCTGCTTGTTGATAATATTACGAAAATTCTTGAAATTGAACTTTTGGATGATTTTGCAAGATAAAAGCGAAAAATAACTGTTCCTGGGCAATTGAATTTGAGTGTTAGTTTAAAATTTGAAACCTTGTAAATCTCCCCACTCAGATGTTCTGATTCTCATCGTAGGACGAGTTATTTTTTCGAATGTTCCAGAAGTATGATAATTCTCAGTGGTTTTTATAAAGTTTTCATCATAAATTTGATGTTTTGCATCTGATATTACTGAAATCTATGCAAGTTTTCTGAATTCTATCGAGTTTACTCGAAAAATGGAAGAAATAACGGATTTTGAGTAGTGACAAAAATATTGCAGATGAGCTTGGAAGAACGCGTCTCTCAGCTCTTCAACGAACTTTCCGAAGCTCAAAAAGCGACAACACGAGGCGGCCTGGCTGACATCGCCGCCTTCGGAAGTCTGATGAAAGAGAAAGATGAGCAGATCGCGAAACTTACTGCGGACAACAAGCTGCTGACGAAGAAGATTGACGATTACTCCAAAAAGTGGCAGATGAAAGCGGCTGCAATGGAGAAGGACCTGAATATACAGACAAATCTGGTTGAAGAATTAAAACGACAACTCGCAGGCAAAGAGGACTATGAAGCGGTGAAGAAGGAGTTGAGGTGAATTTTCTGAATTTGTCTTATTAAAAATTAACTGCATTAATTCACTATGAGTCCTTGATAAGATTTCAAAGCTCGGAAACTGTCCATAATAATTTAAAAACTCAACTTCAGTGTTTTAAAACTTTTAAAACTGGACCTATTCTAAACGATCATTCCAAATTCATTAAACGTTGACCTACCAATAGAAAAACCCTATGAGTCGCATTACAGTTCCACGGTGTAACACTTGGACATTTCAAAAGTGGGCGTAACAGGGGAGGGACAACTAAAGATGGTCGGTCAAAAACCGCCTAATTGCACAATTTCCGAATCGAGAGATTGACTACGTTTTCGATATCAATACTGGTTGTTCTTCTCGAAGTAATTTACAATAACTTTTAAAACAATTTTTTTATTCCATGAAGACTAAAATTGAACAGAATACATGGAATAAATTGGTAAAAATACCAATAAACGGCTGCAAAGCGGTCATTCGGAGCGAAAAATTAAATCTATTGATTGGGGTCGTCACATAGCTTTCTTTACCTGTAAAAAAGTCTGACCTCCGTAAATCGGTTACTTAGTACCGTAGCAGTTTCGTCTTGAAATACAAGAACGATTTAAGTAATGCGCCTTTAATTTCAATGAACTGAAAGTAAGAATAATGATTTAAATCCACAAAGATCTAACTGTTCGTTGTGAGAGTCCCGACTCCTACCGTACTCATTTTACAAAAATGCGACTGGCGCGCGTTCGAAATCGGTCAGACTTTTTGCTAGATATGTGTCGTATGACTCGCGTCTTTTTTGAAACTCCACTCACTCGATTTTTTGATCTTGACACACCGTGCAGTTCCTTGAAGTTTATCTTTTCTTGTTGTTTGTTTTGTTGGAGTATTGTTACTCCAGAAAAATAATCGCTTAAAAACCTATCGCTACGGAAAAAGCAGAAGCAACATTTTTTCAGACTCCTCCGTGAAATCGAATTCGGCGACGCCGCCGACGCCAACAGCGAATCGATCGAAAAGTTTGGTCAAACAGTCGAAACGCTCAACAAACTTTTGGCGGAGAAGAACAAAAAGCTCCAGAACGAGAATGCATCACTGCGACACGCGAACGAGCAGTTCAAAGGTATTTTTTTCTTCCGTCCGTCTGTGAAAAATGCGTGAGAGTGAGAAAAACTGAACGTGATGCTTGTCCAAAGGCTTTTTAAATGATTTTATTTTGAATTTTTCACTAAATATCTTTTTGCATGCTTGTATTGTATTGTTTGTCGACGACAATTGGTGTAGACTGTGCAACAGACTGAATCCCTTGACAGCAACGCTTCAAATCATAAGCCACATGCATTCGGATTTATAAATGAGAAGTTAACTGAGTTTAGAATGATGAATTTTTGTATGTATTAGATTATACGAAACAGCCAATAGTAATTTCCTTTTATAAAAAGCTTAGGTTTGGTTGGGAGAACAACTTTTATGAAGAACCAACTCTTGGATACCAAAGTACACTGTGAAATTAACTATTTTACGATGTGTCGAATTCCTCACTCCCGTCTTTGTAGCACGGCGTCTTTCCGTTGCAAGATGCGATCGAAGTTCAAGTTGTTGCACCGAAAACTCCAAATGTCGTCAGTTGTCTTGTATTTGATGATGCTGATTCACTGTACCCCACTCATTTTCCATCTCGCTCGATTGTTGTTGTGTCGTGGAGCAAGTTCCGACACACACAAATGGCCCTCTAGGTCCCGCTGTAGCAGCAACAGCATCATCGTCATCTACAAAGTTAACCGCCGATGCGGCTACCATGAAAGCGATCATTGCCGGGCAGCACGGTCAGGTCGTCGATTTGGTCAGTAAACGACTTGGTGCGGAAGCTGTCGCCAAATATAGACGGCAAGACGCTGCTGGAAACTATGATGTCGAGAAACAGGTACTTTTATAAATTGGAATAGGGAAAGTGATCTTTGTTAGAAGTACTGAGGATTGACAAAGCTAAAAATATTTTATTAGAGTTAATAATAGCATTCATTCATTCCGCGAGGCAAAAAAATAGATTTTATACGAAAAAGTAGACTGAATCAAGAATCACGAGTCATGAATCTTTTTTCATTTATCTTTGTCGACACCTCAAATTTTAGGCTTAGGTAAGGTTCAAAGCACTAGTTAGGTACAATTCTAAAATTTGATCAAAGTTTAAACTTGATTATCACAAAAAATTTTTCACCTTGTAAGCTTCCCTTAAGGAAATGATTCTAGATAGAAACGATTCAGTACACTTTTTCGTATTAAGTGCTAAGATTTGATCGAAGTATAAACTTGATTAACACAAAAAAATTTTTTCACCTCATAAGGAAATTATTCTTAATTCGATGATTCAGTCCAGTTTTTTTATTAAGTAAAAAAAATAGAGAGTATATTTCAAAGCAGGAGAGAATTCTGGAGATAAAGAGTGAATTCCCAATTTGATAAGTAGAGTTGGGAACTTGAAATAATTCAACCTAACCAAGACTCACCCTCAATACGCTCAGACCGTTATAATTTCGTCTTTCACAAAACAGTCCGAGAGTTCAAAGCCGATTTCGTCGTAACCATTGTTATCTGTTTTTAATCGAATTCTCTACTACGAAAAAAGGGCGGAGCGACGATAGTGGTCTTTTGTTTCGAAAGCTCGTATAATTTATGACAGGTATCATTGCCGATCGTACTAAAAAAAAGTACTAAAAAAGATTTTCTTGACAAATATTAAACTTATTAACATGATGTTTGATCGTGGATGAACTAACTCTAACATGATTCCCTAAAAATTCTACAAGACTTAGAAAATGAGTGTCAAACGGTTTCTATCACTGAAAATGAAATTTTCAGATCAAAAAGGCCGAAACTGACAAGCGTCTCGAAGAAGAAGCCAAGAAGAACCTCATGTCAATTCTCGCTGTAAGATTTTTGACAATTCTTCCTTTTATGGGATAAGGGCTAAATTTATGACTGTTTCATTTAAGTTTTTTTGAAAAAGGGGACGTTAAAATGACAATAGAAACTATCATCGGAGTCCAGGAGGCTTCTAGAGTTTTTACAATGCTCAAAGCGATAAAGGCTTACTGTAATGGTGATGTGTCAATATTTATCACTTTAACCAGTTACCATGTTCCAGATTCATTGTTTCAAGCCTGATTAGGAAAATTAAAGAATATTCATTCGGGAACAACTCGTAATAGGGAAATATTGAATGTCGTAGTATAAAATGTTGTGAATTTTTATGATCGAACAACAAAATTTGCATAGAAGTGGGAATAAGAAGGGTGAACAACAGGAATGAGTTTAAAAAAAAGCCAAGTTAGATTATTAATCTGTTAATGAGTATATCTTAACAAAATTACTGAGAACCTGTATCCTCACGTACAAAAAAGTTATACTGAAAACACTAGAACCTATGTTTCAGAAGATGGCAGATTCTGGCAAATCGTCGCCTCCAGCACGAATAACTGAACAACCCAAGAAGCAGCCAGTGCAACTAAGCGTGAACCAGAAGCAGCCCGAGAAGAGTGCCGAACCCCCCGGCATCTCGTATACTTGCTCTCCGAGCGCCAAGACAAAAGATGTGCTCAAGCTGCAGTTCTTTGAAAAGCTTCCATCTTTCTCGGCTGATGTCGGCAAAACGGATGAAGAGAGGAAGATTATTGAAAACATGCAGGTTAGACAATTGCAAACTTGACATTATCTTTACATGTTTTCTTAAACATAATTTGAGTATAACTGGAAAAGTATATTTTGAAAAATGAATGAAACTACCATGATGAGAACGACGCTTTGTAGAACGTCCCAGTTTTCAGATCAGAAAAAATTATCTGAATATAAATCTATTTTGAGTCCCGTAAAATGAAATATCGAAAATTAACAGTTGAAAAAGCGTTTTTTTTTTTTGAACAAACGGGTTAGAAGTTTTAGACGTAAAATGCTCCTCTGATTGAAGACAAAAATCTGGATGCATCAGAATTTTTGCGGAAAGCGGAATTCCGTTCATAACTGATAAATCTGATTCCAATCTTTCCAGGCAAGAATCTCCAGAAACGTTCGAACCCTCGGCTCGAAGGCTCTGAATACTGCTGAAATTGCCCGTCAATGCAAACGGCTGATGGTCGCATACAACATTGGCCAGCGACTGTTTGCGAAATATGTCATGAACCAGGTAGTCAAGGTGAATGCTTTTTCTGCTTCTGCTTTTTTTTAAATTGTAGGAATGATTTTCATCTCCAAAAAGTTGTTGAGATCTGTAGAATTTAGAGAAAAATTTCGATTTCAAACTCTGAAAGGCTGTGAAGAAAGGCTGGATTCGCGCAAGTTATGTGAAGATTATCACATAGCTTCCTCTACTTGTAAAAAAGTCTGGCCTTCGTAATTCGGGTACTTAGTACCGTAGCAGTTTCGCCTTGAAATACAAGAACGATTCACGTAATCAGCCTTCAATTTCAATGAACTGAAAGTAAGAATAATAATTTAAATCCAGAAAGATCTAACTGTTCGTTGTGAGAGTCCCGACCCTACCGTACTCATTTTACAAAAATGCGACTGGCGCGCGTTTGAAAACGGCCATGCTTCTAGCGATATATGTTATTATAACTTCTGTAGAATTATTGATTTCGAACGTCGAAAAGT